>JAQFYB010000503.1:0-52111 GCA_034694085.1 Pogonognathellus longicornis
GATATTTATCTCAAATCATAACTCTTTCTGGTTCATGAGATATTAATTCTTGAAAACTTCGTCTCATTTATGAAACAGCCTGTACATTACAAATAGTTGCATTTCCTTCACTAATGTTGCATCTTACTGTAAACAAAGGAATGTAAACTTGAGTGAGGTATATTTTGAGTTTGTTTGAGAGTGGACGTCGTTGTCGGTGTGTTTTATTTACTTTTCAATAAGCTAAGTACTTACAATAAGTCGGAGTGCGTGCCTGCCTGCGGAGTAAGGATCTTTAACATCAAATGACCGATGTGAAAACGGAGAGTTGTATTGTAATCGAAATTGGAAAAGCGTTATGCTACTTTTCTAAATATGTTATATTGTTACGTACAATGTTTTACGTTTTCACTATGTGGAATTTCACTCTAGACGGAGTGTTTTATATTATGTAAAACGGGGATTTATCCTGTTACTTCAACTTTGACGGATATTATGGAATTTTGCTTTGGGCATGTTTCACATTACAAATTTACCATCTATTTTTGCACGTTTCTATGTGTGGTGTATACGGGCATTGGGTAGTTAGTAGCACTTTTATTTGAAACCTTATACCTACATAGAATACTGGAGACATCCGCTTGTAGTTAGGTATAATTTAGATGATTGCATACACTTAGCGATTGTTGTAGTGAAATTCATTGCGTACTTTAAGTCTGCAGCCTATTATTTTCGTTTTTGTTCTCTATTCACTTAGGTATAAAATATAGGTACTTCACGTGTGGGTGGTTGGTGGCCACGAATTAAACTGGAAATTCAGTTGCAAAGTTTTTGTATGGAGGTACGGAAATGTTTCATGTTGGAAATTATGTAAGCGTGAGGAAGTATTTATTTAGATGCAGATATAGATTCCACTGAGTTTAGCCGTTTATTTACTGAGTAGCATATTTGTTTTGAGTTTATACCATTAACTTCTTTAGTTAAATTACATCATGGCATGTGAAAAGCTAAGTTACCACTTTTATTAAATTGTGTAACTTTTCTACCAAAAAGCGAGTTGTAAGTAATGCCGCTAAAACGCAAAAAGTGCATTTATAGGTATAACACAGTCACACGCAAAACAGGACAGACAGAGTTAAAAGATTGTTTACACACAAACTAGAAGGTTTACTGACAACAAAACTACTGACTCACTCACTGCTACTACAGTGAAAGCATTCTTTCTTTTGATACGGGTCCGACCTCTTCAAACTCCACATACACATATAATACAGAATACAGATACATACCTCCATATTACATAGTTGGATTTGGACCCAGTCAGTATACCCAATCCAAATAGTACGCAATTTCCGCTTCTACAATATATGTATAGCCAAGGTAAAATTTAATGCTTGAATAAAATATGTAGCAAAAGTTGGACTTGTTTGAAACCTTGGTAACTGTCCTGATATATTTTATATGTTATATTGCCGTATGTATTTATTTGCTGTTGTTCAGTGTGTGCAAATGTGTAGCTGCTAAAATGCTAGTAAAAAGCTAATAAAAACCCATCTATAATCCTATTGCACACATATATAGTGATAGTCTTTGAGAAAAAGCAGAAAAGTTTCTCATACTTTATTTCCTGTCAACTGCTTTCAACTTTGATCCGTGCGTGCTGGGTTATTTGTTCCTCTGGAGATTTGCTGGTCTCGAAATGCTTATATTTGTCATAGCCCTTGGAAACTTATTGTGCCACTTCGACCACGACTAATGAGGGTCACATGCTGTGCAAAAAGTGTGAAATCTCTGAGCACACGAGCGAGCAAGCTGGTTAGCCCCCTGAGTAGAATTTCTAATCAAAATATAAATATCAATACAATTTCCAGATATATAAACAACCGAACAAATACAGTCTATGAAAAATACAGGAAGAACCTCAATGTCCAGCAATAATTTCCCAACATTTAAGATCAAAGAGAATTAAAATTCCATTTGCATAACTTTTTAATTAATGTTCTAACAATAAATGCTAACTATTTAACACTATTGAAGCCACGTGTTAGACCAAAGTCTAATAATGGAAAAAGCCAATTTAATATTACTGTATTATTGGAATACTCCACACCCTAGTATTATATGTATTGTATGTATGTATTATTACAATCAATTATTTTATATTAGGTTTTATAATTTCAAAGTAAGTTTCTTGCATATAATTTCCTGCACGATTACTGAATTATTTTAATATTTTCTAATTTGGGATTTATTTTTCAGTTGTATGAAAAATAAATTAACTATTTCCTCGTTACATGGAATTATAGCTAAGCATTTCAAATTAATGTGTAAATTAGCTACAACATTAGGTAATCATAATAATATGCTTAATATTAAACCGACAGATCCATGCATTGGAGTTTCGAATGTTGCCCTTTGAGTAATACGATTATAAACCTAATCCTCTTTCCTTTGGTTAGACTGTCAAAGATTTTCCAACAACCTCAATACATTCATAGTTCATTGCCACATAATTTGGAAATGATGTTATGCTGCGTGTAAGAAGTCTTACCAGGAAATTATATCTAACGGTGATAATTCTAAAGTTGGAACGATGTGTAAATAACCCTCATAACCTTTTGGCTGTTGATTCATCAAAAAACTTTTACTGGAAAACCAATATTTGAATTCCACGCTCCTTTAGATCTTAGATGGCTCCCATTATAAGATTATATAGAAATGAGATTGTGTCGAGATTAAATAATTGAATACAAACTGTGGTGTGCTCACAATCAGTTTTATTTTTGTATCTGGGGTTTTAATGACGACGATGTTGTTAAGTGAAGAACTGATGCGAAGATGAGTTTTCGACTAGGATATAAGGTCTGTTGGATAAGTCAGTGGGTAGGGAGCTAAGGAAATAACCATTAAGAATTGTCCGGTAGGTTTTGGGTTGGTTGGAATTTATCGGTTAGGATTTGAAGAATAGGAATTGTCAGGGAACGGTGTGGAGGACGAGGTGGAAGATATGAAGCGACATTCCCGAAATCTTTGTGTGAGTGATTTACACTTGCGACTCATTCCTGCCTTGGTCGACTGTAACTCTTGGGTTTTGATTTCCCCTTTTCCCTAGTGGAAACTTTTGCGATAATTTTCATTTTTCATAGAAATTCAACCATTCGTCTTATTTCTGGAAGTACGAGTGTACTCTGAGAACTTGCCTTGACAATTATGTCATTTTTGTTCCAAAGTCCAAATATATCTGTAATATCTCACCGTGGAGGTATGCCCTTCTGACAGATATATTGTTTATATAAGTGCGTATAACTTTCATGACATATTTCCACTTTCAATTACATATTTATTACCTAAACTTACTAAAATATATGGCTCTAAGATTTTTTCGATGTAGTGCAGAGCTCTTACGAATGCACGTAATTGCAACAATTTGTCTAGTCTTATAGCCATGACCGAATTTGTAATAAAAATGAAAATAAATCCAAATCACACACCGAAGAGTTAATACAGTGCACAATCTTAAATCAAATAATGTTATAAAATTAGTAGCAACAACATTGGCTCCTCCTGAAGACTGTCGGGGTTAAGTAAGACATTCCCCATGCTTCAACTACCTACATTATTTCCATTACATCCAATCCACCTCTTCGTAGTGAAGCACGAAAGCGTGCAATTGAATTCAGTTCTCAGAAAAAAATAGATCAACCCACACACACGTGTTTCTCCCGTGTGTAAATTTGTTAAAAGACTAAATAGAGGGCCATTTGAACTAAATACGAATGCTGTCGAAGCAAATGAGAAAGTTTTAATAAGTCATGTAAGCTCGACGTAGTTCGTTGCTTAATTCGACTTGAAGCATCCAAGTGGAAATAAGTAAAATGCGTGCATTCCAAATTAAATCTCGAATGTTTTTATATAATTGGTATTCTCCCAAAGAAAGCACTTTGGCACTATTTGTTACGTGGTACAGAAAGACTTGGTTTTTCTAAGAATCTAATTATCTCGACTGCGGTTCGACATTCAGAACAAATTAATTCCCGTCTCTGTGATTTAAAGCACATGGAAAAAATATAAAGTTTGATCATTTCCATCCTATCTTTTCCTGAGTATCCCAAAAGACACGAGAACCAGGTTTACTGCCACTACTACATGCTACATACATACGCGTCCTGTTCTTGTCTTTCTTTTCCGTCGATTGGTTCGTAACAGCAGCACCAGACGCACTCTGCTCCTTCTTCCTAGCCTTCTCTCTGTGTATTATCCCACTGCTCACTGTTTTGACTGCACAGTTGAAGCAGAAAACCCGGAGAGTAGCAAAAGCATATAAATTTGGGCAGATATATTTTATATGAAGTAGGTAGGGATGATAGAGACTCTGGTGAAGTTGTGCAGACTGAGACTGAGACTGCCGCTAATGCCAAAGCCAAGGCATTCTGTCTGTGTATGTTCTGTTCTGTGATTCAATTCCCTTTTGAACCTCTTTGCCCCATGCAATCCAATGTGGAATGAAGTGGATGAAATGAAAGTGAAAGCAAAAGTGAAACCCAGACGGGGCTTAGGAAAAAGAAAGATGATTACGGAGAGGAATGACGGGACGAAACGAACACACACTCTACTTTCCTCAGTCTGGAATTGCACCCAACCAACTCTTCCACTATCACGCACCTACATAAAACTATAATCTGCAGAAACAACGAATTACAACAAAAAACATCTACTTTTTGTCTCACTCTTTCCATCTTTCTTCCTTATGAAACAAAACCTAGCAACTCCAATGCTCCACTGACGTTTCTTGTACAACCGTCTCTTTGCCACTGTCAAACTAAACCGTTTCCCACTCACTTTCCAGATACCAACCAGTCATTCTGCCAGCTAAAATCTGTTTTTGTCTAACTAAATGCAACTTAAGTCTCCAACAGCTCAGTTTATGTACATATATAAAAATCACTCGTACATTCAGTAAAACTATTATATACGTGCTCATACTCCAATACTTTTTATTAAGCTTATACACCAATCTCATTTGTACCTACAAGTGTACCGATAGAAACCAAACCAACGAAACATTTTTTAAATTTTGTAACTCAAATTCTCTTCGATTTGCAACCTAAATATTTCAACTAAAATGAAACAAGTAAATTTTTATCTACCTAATTTATTTACAATTTTGCATAGCAAATAAATTTTTACCTACCTAATTTATTTACAATTTTACAAAGTAAATAAATTATTATAGTATTGGCCAGATCAAAACGATTAAGATTGGATAAATTTTGCATTGACATTACCTCATTTGAAGTATGATGAACAATGCAATTCTATAAAACGTTTTTAGAAGTGAGTCACATGTTTTAAGTTAATAAACAATTAAATTGATTACCATGTCATTCAACTTTGTAGGTATTATTTTGAGCACAACGTAAGTAATGTACATATATTTGCATACATTGCTCAGTGCCTATGTACTGCCTAGTGCCATATTCAAAATTATAGCACTCCATTATATTTTATGCATAAAACGCTCACTCATTTTCTTCATTAACAATCATTTTGAGTTTATTGAATCACTAGGTATATAGGTATAGGTTAACGCAAAGAGAATTTACTGTTAGAAGAAGTTAAACCGCTGACAGCAATGTGCAGGTTGGTATGTAATTTCACGGTGAATAATTAAATATGTTTTTCCATGCACATGAATTCGTATTTACGTTTTCGATTTCCACTTTAAACTTCATTATACACAAACTAAAGATCCGGTAAATAGAAACGCAATTCCAACTTGATTGCATTTTGAAAGAATGCATTCAAACTGGTAATTATATCGGTCCTTGATCTTGTAAAATGGAACAGTGGCGTCATTCTGTGAAATAAACTACTGGTTGTACTATACATACCACCCAATAAGTAAATATTGTTAACGAATTTTTGAATAGAATTCCTCGTGAATATAAATTTAGTATGGATATCTTCAATATTTAATTATCTCGTACACTAGTAGTCGGCAGCTTATTAACATTGTGAAACGAAGGATGTTTATTATTGCGTGGTACTCTCCAATTAATAATTTCACCACGGAGGTTACCTACCTCATTTATTACAAGAGCCCTACGTAGACATACTAGATACAGAGAGCACGAGCTTACAGTGTCGAAACAAATAACCGGAATAGCATAGAACAGCAAATCCATGTGCGCGTATTTACATTGAATAGACGAGGTTCACGGGATACTCACAAACAATAAGCCACACATAGAAATGCTTTTTGAAATGGACTATTGCCAACGAAGGATTTGATTGAAATCCACTAAGCTTCCGAACATGAGCTCCACAAGAGCAACTTCTTTTTGCTCGCCAATTTTTTTCATATGTACTATAAATATATATGACCAATTAGAAAAAATTAATTCGTACGAAAATATATTTTCAGCTTGGCCACTGAAAGTGCGACTGTGACTTGGGTTCGGAAACAGGATTTTGAATTCTTTTGAAAAGTCACCACAGAACATTCTTATTTAATATTTCAAAGGAGCAAGTGAGTCGGAAAGGAAGGAGCCATGGGCATAGTTGCACATAGATATTTTACCAGCATAAAAGAAATTCACAACGAGAGCCGTTTTCTATTTATTAGATGCTCCACACACAGGCTATCTCTTTTGAGTGGGATTTATATGTTCATGTACATGAGGACTTTTCACTAAGTCTCCGAAAATGTTTGTTGGGATTTAGGAAAAGTATGTTGTTTGTGAACCTAGCCGGAATCTATGAATCTATAGTCTATAATGTTTGTATCAAGAGAATTCCATATCAACATATACGTAGTGCTTTAGATGAGACGCTCTATGTGTTCATAACAGCCGCGGCAATAGTAATAAGCTAAAGAATAAGGGGGAAAAGCGTCGTTGTCGTCGTGGGTCGTCCCGTCTCAATGGATAAACAACACTGCACACCACGACGTGCTGCTTTCTATTACACTTCTGAGTATAGTGTCACACTGTTACCGTCACAATATGAGTAGCACTACAGCACTACTCGTAGTATAGTGGCGGCATTTGAGATCTGCAAGTGAACATACAACTTGCACAATACCAAACAATGACTAGCAAATGTGCTGTACAATGTGAATCTTCAGAATTGTGTGTACTGGGTGTGTATGTGTATGTGCATTGTGTGTGTACTAATATATCAATAGTAGTATGATGATATGGGAGTCTGGGAAAGAGAGAGAGAGAGAGAGACATACCACAGTGTTCTATGTGTCTGTCTGTGTAACAAATATTTATATAACGCTAATCTTACAATGTTTCAATGATACAGTAACAGGCTATGTGTAGAAGCTGAGAAGAGCTTCAGCTGCGTTGCGTTGCGGCAGCCCAACAAAACTTAAACTACTATAATGCAAGTACAAGCCGTAGAGAAAACGATAGCGGTGAAACGACTAGTAAGACAATATTTTTATACTAGGCATACAACCAGCTACTACAATCCTTGTGTGACATAACCATCGTGTTGAAAACTAAACCTACCTTATTTCACTCATATTCGTCACAACTAGCATTTTTAGTGTGGTTTAGCATTGTCGTAGAGTGTGGAAAATTGATAGTGGGAATAGTATGAGAAAGCAATGGTGGGTTTTGGGTGTTTGAGTAGGTTTTTGTGTAGAAATACTGTGTGAGAGAGAAAGTGTGTATTTTGTGTGTGGTGTATATAGGTATATGAGTGTATGTGTAAGTGTGGTAGGTATGTGCGGTGGTTTTGTGGGAAGAGATGTATTGAGACTAAAATCACAAGAGAAAGTGGTAATAGTTTCCCTGCTGGTGAAAAGACAGGAAGAAGAACATCATATTGCCCTTTTCTCATTCTGGGCGAGATGAAATGGAACAAGTAGCACATAAATGGTCGCAGATAGGATTAGAGGATGTCAGAGAAAAGAGATGATTTCAAATGTATGAAATGTTGAAATGAATGCATGAAGAAGAGCCAGCGACCATTAAGGATCATTCTTTGCACCTCTGCAAATCTCTTGTGGTGGCCCTTCCGAAATGTCATCAGTCTCTTTAGCCCATTTCAGCCCACCGTGACCCAACACCCACCCGTCGCTTCTCCATTCTCATTTTTCGTCTTTCTTCATCCATATCCCGTCTCATGGCTTCCCACTCATTCCACTTTCTATTTGCAAACCCAGAAAGACACAATGAAAAAATGTGTAACGCAGCACTTCTAATGCAATCTTCTTTCTATTCATATATATGCTCGGGTTAAATAGGCGCCAGGATGTGTAGTTGCCCTAGATATGTCTTTTGTCTGCAACCTGTACAGAGCAAAACGAATATCTTCATAGGGGCCGTCATTCTCCAAAGTGCTATGTATAGTTGTGTGTATTTCTACTCAGATTTCAATTCAATATTGTTCAATGAGTATTGTTCATAATTCTTTAATGTTTCATATCCTGAGCTCCGCGGGTGTGAGAAACAGTCTTTCTGTACTTACGTATAAAAAGCACATCAACTTACGTTCTTTCCACCTGCTGCGTTTTATTACAATAGAAAGCTATTAAGAAAATCAATTAAAATGATAGGTGTGTATATATATAGGTACGCTATTACACGCTGATATATCCCCAGTGTTCCGACATTCTTTTTCTGTAGGGATACTAAAATAAATAACGTGTATAGTACGAAAGGATGTGTAATTCCTTAATACATATGGAAAAAATGAAAACTGTTTAACCTTATGAACTTAGTTACAGAAATTGAAAAGTATAACAATTATCTTATTAACAATAAGAAGAAGAAAAGACTTTTAGATTCTTTTATATTTTAACCTTGGTCTTTGTATTATAAGCAAAAAACCTTCGATCGTATTTTTCAGTCTTGCTTTATAATAAAAACACTTGAGCGTAGGAAAATTCATTAGAAAAAGTCTAGATATATCCATACAAAATGATTGAATGTTTACTTGACCTTTGTTATTTAGACATATACGCCCACATTAAAATTAGAATGGGTAGTATCATTTTATTTGGCTGAGGTACAATATTGATTCTCTTAAGATATGGATTTCGTCTCTACATGAATTCCATTAGTAATTTTCGTGCATTTTAGATGGAAATGCCAATATAAATATTTGTACAACAAACAAGGAAAACCTAATCAAAAATGTTACTTGGGAAACAATGTTTCAGTGTTTTCTTTAATTGAAGTTTGTTTGTATGTATACAGTCTACAGGCAGGAGGAAGTTCCTATTCTTTTGCTTGAATAGAAATTGATTTCTTAACTTTTCAAATATTTGCCTACACAAAATACATTTGTCTGTGAGTATGTTGCTACCTGTTCAGTTGTCTACATCAATATTTCTTCTGTACATAACTGAGTGAGTGGCTTCTTCAAGATATCTATGAAATAGACAGACACCCATTATAAAATTTTATACTACAATCTATGTACGCTACAAACGCAGCACATTTTATAGTAACCCTGTACTTGCGTATAGTTTGACGGATATAAATGTTACAACATTTCGTATAATAATCTCGCAGTAAGTCGAATCATAACTTACACAGTTTCTGAATATTCTGTTTGCAACAACTTCGAGCTATATACACCCATACTTCAAAACTACTTTCCATTCGTGGAAAGCTCCAATTCAATTTACCATGAAACTACTTTATTCTATTTGCATTATCTTTAAAAAAATCAAATTTATATTTATTGTTGCATAATAAGTATTTGTGACATTGTGTTCATACTTATCCCCTTTTCTACAATTACTATTCCTCAACTACATACCCTTTCTAACTATTTTCTTAAAATAATATCCAGGAACAACTTTCGACGTTGTTTTTTGAAGCCAGTTTTTTCAGGTATATATACAAACTAGGATTTTTCACTGAGAGAACATAAAGTTGGTTGTGAAATTGTTTATGCTGTCCTACTTATGATAATAATTGCATCATTCGAAATTATACCAAATGACCCTACTACCACTACTTTCCATGTTACCTTTGCTATGAAATAATGAATGGTTGTTGAAGCAAAATGAAATGAAAGAGAAAATTAATATGACATTGTGTTCTGGCCTAATAAATATAGCACTGTGTCATTTAATGGGCTGTAATTTTGGTGCGAGTCAGGAGATAGTAGTCAAAGGAAAAGAAGAAGCACAGAAGAAATACTATAAAACTCTCTGTAACAAAGCACGAAGAAAGATTGAGACTCTCACTCAAAAGAACAGGCCCCATACACTACACACCCATATAATAGTAGTGGATAGACCTGAATATACACACACAGTGCACAGAAACTGAGGCAGAAAAGAGAACTGAAAAATGTCATGAGAAGCAACTCCTGTACAAGAAAGCTAAAAAATACTCTTCGAAAGTAAAGGCACATATTTCTACTACATAAAGCTACTTTACGTACTCTACCACCTTTACCTAAGCATTTTCCACACAGCATTCGTCATCATACAATCTCACACAAAACCACACACACACACACACACACACACACACACACAATAATGTCATAGAGGAGCATAGCATGGCACCTTAGTGCTCCTACATACCACCCGTAGAAGTAAGTACAGTGCACAAGACTCCGTTCACTTTGAACTGCTAACTAAGTGCTGGAGAAAGAAGTTCTGGAGGAATTCAGCAATGTTCTCTTTGGTTGTCGTCGTCGCCGTCTCTTTCGTCCTTCTCTTTTCCCCAACACAACTACACGCTTCAAAACTACTCGCGTACTCCTCTTACTTATAATAATGTCTTAGATTGTCTCTTTTCAGCTGCACTGACATGAAATATTTTCTCTCAAGTCATTTTCGGCTCCCTAAGCGATTACCACCTCATATTACATTGCAGGGTTACGTAATGTTGCGTAGCGTTACATTAGCCAACCTAATGCTACTCTCAACTCCCGTTATGTTACCATATCTCAGTAGCTACTTCTTATACATTGTACAAGTACTTCTGTTTTGTTCCCCTTAACATAACACTCTCCGTATGTAATGTCATTATAAACTTAGATTTCGGTGACACAGGATTTTCTCGCTAGCAACCTTCCTTATTATATTGTTATGCTTTGAACAAAACCAGCGTGTACAGATACGTAATACGTACACGTGGGTATTAATTATGTAGTATGGAATATATAGAGCATAGTACTACATGTATGATGTGTATGTTGGTGGTGGTACAAGTGCGGGTGTTCTACACAAGGGTAAAGCCATTATTTTGCCAACTACAAATACTGTGTGTGTTGGCGGTGGTGGTGGTGGTGGTGTTGGGAGAGCGAGGTAGGGCATAATGCAAAGATCAGACGAGAGATGAGAATGGTGTTGGAGTGGTAGTGGGTTCTGGGTTGGTGGCATTAGAAGTCAGGGTAGAGAATCGGAGCGGTGTGTGTGCCGTAGGAGGTGCAGCATTGCTGCTGGCAGGCAGTCTGTTGTGGTTCCATTATTAGAAAAGCATCCACAGCAATTGCAGTCGTAATAGCAATAATAACGCTGCGCTCAGGGAATGGCGTGTGGATTAAAAAATTCATTACACCAGCGGAAACTAGCCTTTTGGCTTTTCCGTGGAAGAGTTGCATTACATTAGATACAAATAACTTCAAATAAGACATTAAATGTCATAGCGCACAGTTGTTCATTGACTTTATTTTAGTTTCATTCAATTTAAACGACCATCTTCTTCACTAGCACAATATCACCCGAAATTCCCCGCTCCGACTTCCACGGAGGACGAGTAACTGATTGTGCCATTATGAACGTCCTGCTGCCATACATACTTTTCAAACTTGAGTGCTATACATTCTGCAATGCTACATATAAATATATTATGTACATGTGTATAGAGTTTTTAATATAGAACATACACTCCTATGTATAAGGGACATGTATGAGATTATATTTATACACATTCCTGTATAGGTAGGCTGTATAAACTGTGTAGTAATATATCTGTTGAACTGATGATGGTAGACATTGTGATCGTAAGCGAAGTAAATTGGGGAGAAAGAAGGGAAATTGGGATATTAGTTACGTGTCTAGTGTAGTTACTCGTTGGTGGAGTAAAAGGGAAATGGGGAGACAGGGAAGAATTTCACAGACGAATATGATTCTTAGATGAAAGGTAAAGCACACGAGAGAAAGAGAGAATAAGGTATTTGAATCCAGTTCACATGACTTGGCTTGACTTTTGACTAGAAAAGGATTTCTGGTGTGTGTGTATGTGTGTGTGAAAGAGAGAGTGAGTGTAGTATATGTGTCTGTATGTGTATATTTGTATGTGTGTGTGCCGACGACGACTTGCTCTAGTTTTCTCATCATATAAGATTTTTGGCACAAAAAGCAAGAAATTTGCACGGAGGCATGGGAAAATAGAAAGAAGTATGGTGTGCTGCGGATTACGGATCAGGGAGATATGTGTTTTCAACTTAATACTTCTGTAATGCTATACATTGCACTGGGATTGGGATGATATGATCGTATGAGCTTTAGAGTACGTAGCAGTGTGTATGTGTATGTGTATGTGGTGCGGTGTGGAGGCGGACCAAATGTAAAAGTAAAAAAGTGAAAGTAAAGCTAGCTACTACAGAGTAGCTGATAATATTACTACTTCAACATGGAACACCAAATTCCAGCATGTATTTCTGGAATCTCTCACCAGCCACCTCCTATACCTACCTACACTCTATCTATTAGTTCTACACGATGACTCGTACTCCTACCTACACCAAACTTATTTACTATTATATATTAGGCATATTATGTAGGTATATACTACGGGGTGAATACTACGAGTAGGTCGTGTTTTTAGTAAACACATGACATATAGTAGTGCAGCAGTGCATTGTTGGACTATTGTATGTAGAAGTGGATTTGTTGGAAAAAGAAAGAGAGTGAGCGTAAGGAAAGCACTATATAGCTCCATCGCAATATATGAAGACTAGTGTTACAGAGTGGGACACGCTACAGTGCTAAAAGTACCTACACAGTTGACTACTGCTTGAAATGGACTACCTGACTCGCCAATGCATTATACAAGAGCGACAAGCAATAGCAAGTGGTGCAGTTTGTGAGTTAAAGCAGAAAAGAAGACTCTACAGAAGCCAAAGTGATAGCTCCAATAACTTTATATTATTATTACATAGAGCTTAAAGCGTTGCGTTGCTTGGATGAGCTTCCGATATAGAATTCCGATCTGTCTGCTCCTACATGTGTAGAGATATACATAGAAGGAGTGTGTATGTGTGTGTAGGACTACAAGTATGTTTTTGCTATTTGTCTGGCAGCAGAACTAAGTAGTATATATACAATAGACAGTGTATGAGTATATTCTACGAGTATGAGTACATGAGTGGAGATATGAGTACAGATATGAGTGCATGAGAGGGCTATGCTATAATGCTCACCTCTTTCTTTTTGAAAGGAAAGGGAGTCGGAAAAGAAAGGATTCCTCCCTTACTACACACTTCCTTCATTCTTCATACATCACATTAAGCCTGGAGGTTACGCTTCGTAACTTACAACAGAAGAAAATCGACAAAAGTAGGTGATACATAACTGAGTGCATAACTGTCGTCTTACAGGATTATATTCTTTTGACTTGCCTAATGTATTGCCTTTATTAGTATACTTTAGTACTTAGCACTTTCACGTTGTTGTACAGAGTGAGCAGGAGACTCAGAATTCACTACTATATTATGCCCACCACTGCCTACTCCCTTTGGACACTTGGAATCCAATTATGACTCCATAGAACTCAAATGAGAAAAGTTACGCACCTTTTTAATGGACACCAACTCACTCTTAGAATTATCCCAGAATGTCACTCCTATATTTCCTCTTAAAATTGGTAACAAACATATCATAAAACCTGCATTATATAAAATGTACATATATTTAGTTCATACGAAATATAGCAATTTAATATAATTTGCGGAAATATATATGCATGAAATGTATGTACGTATTTGGTACTACGTAATATGGCGGAAGGTGGTTATAATAGAGTGATTGAGTCACTCAGCTCAATCTGGGATATAGTTTGTAGTAAGTGGTAGCCAGATAGTTGCACACATTCGGGAAATCATAACGGAGATTTAATTATCAGTCATAAAAATGACATGGTTTGGTAGTCATGCAATCGTGCCAGTTCCACCACACTCCTAATGCTATAGCAATATAATACACTACTTTTGCTGCGAAAGTCCTTCGACTCACTTTCTCAATGTCTGTTCTATGCAGAAGCTATAAAAACTTAAAGATAATTACTCAGATAACTATTTTAGATGATTACGTTTACTTTAATACTTTGACATAGCAATTTGGAAGTATTTGGAGCGAAAGGGAAGTAATCCTGTTCAAAATACCAACTTACACGTTGACTAGTACGAGTACAAATATCCTTTGGTGTACCTTTAGAAAGAAAGGGTGGCAGTATTTTCTCAAATAGGTTCACCATTTCATCGCCGCGCACTGGAGCACGTACAGAAAAAGAGTCTGCCAACTGAATATCGCTATCAGGTCACCAGGAGCGGAAGCTTTTTTGGATTGCAATCAAAATCCATATGCTACACTCAGCCACATGGAGCTAAAGTTTATGTGAAAGCCAGCTAAAAACTTGTTTGATTACCATATCCTCGTGTATAGCTTAGCTGGATTATAACTAAACTCCCTCATCCATTTCAGACGACAGTCAGTGCATGCATCGCCCTGTTTGCATCTTTTCGCCAAATAACCAACGCTTGGCATATCCCACCAATGCATTTAACCACTGTGCTCTTACACTCTTAATTCTCCATTCAAACGTTCAACACCAAAATCCTGCACCTCATAAAAATGCATTCAAATAATTAGCAAAGCATTTTGCACATGTGTGTAAAATCTCCTTCATTCATTCCCAGTTCCCAGTCCATGCAGTTTTGCCTTGGCTTGACACAAATAAAAATTGTATGTGAGACTGCTAACCTTCTTAACTATACATTTCCAAGGTTTTCTCCTAACGCTAACTTCTTTATAAGTTTATGAAGTGTAAGACCAAAAGGTATTAGGACTGACGCGCACATATATATACTACACTCAGCTAGTGGGCCGTTGGTAATGAAACTAAAGGTACACCTATATACTTCATAAATTTGTAAAGTTTGTGCTCAATAAATCTGAAATGTAGGAAACAAGTTGTGAAAGTGAATGACTTGTGACGTTGAAGATTACAAAGTTTTCTAACTTTATTGTGCATATAAATCTAATTTCAAACTACAAACCAAAAGTATAACAAGAGACATTTATAAATCCAAAAATATGCTACAACGTTTCATTCATAGTTAGGGAGTTAACTCTAATGCGTACACCTATGCATCTACCTAGTCATTTTCTTCTGACTTTTAGGGTAGACCAAGTATAAGAATATGAAACTCACATTTATTAAAAAATGAAATGACAGATGAATAAAATGAAAGAAGTATTTTTTGTTGAGGTACATAGCTCTAAATATAGATCTCCTTTTACCTCAATTTTACCCAAAAGAATGCGTTGAAAATTTTTTAAATTCTAAAAAATTGCGACATGGAATCTATTAATAGGTGAAAAAAGTGTTTAAATACTTAGGTACTTATCTAAGAATGTACTAGTAGTAACTAAATAATGGGTGACAAAATTGGGGAGGGTGATAAATTGAATTAATCTAACACCATTCTAATCGCGGAGTGTGAAGCCCCTTTTCAAATGACGTTTCATTTGTACATTCAGTGGATTAAAAAGATTTACACAGAATTGGAAATTTGTAATGTTTTTACAATTTAAGGGCGTTTTCTTTTTTTGATTTGCGATACCGGAAGTCTCAATTCATTTTAATGTACTACCTGTATAGGTAACATTTCAGGTATATTTCTAAGTGTTAACTCAAACAGGATGGAAAGTGGAATGAAGCGGATTATGTGTGAGAGTTATTTGGAGCTGTGTTTAGTGAGTGTAGTAGTTGAGTAGGTATGTAAGTGACACGACGTGACGAATAGAATGAAGAATGCATTTCATGTGTAGTATTTGAGTACAGAGTATTCCTTTGTAAACTTTGTTCATTGTGCACATTACAATATTTAGGCTTTGGAGTGTGGACTCGAACGAATGTCGTGCTTGGCGTTCGTGCACGTTGGTTTCGTTGAGTACTGCTCACTCGTCTGGTTTGAAAGAAGTGAATGAGTAAATGCATGGAATTGAGAAGGAATGTTTGGGGAATGATTTGTTTTCCTCATGCATGACTCTAATCGATCAAATTCAAAATGATGCGAAATGGAATAGAAGATGTGAACGAAAAGGTTGGCAAGTTGCAAAGCTTTGCAAATGCAAAAGTAGTACGCTCAACAAACTTTAGCGTAAATAGGACGTAGGTATGTTACGAACGTAGTACTAGGTAAGTTGAATTGAATGCAGCATGTCTCACGTAAATACAGGGCAAAGCAGAAAAAAGTTTAAAAAAATTATCAAATATTTATGTAAACAGAAAAAAATGTACAAAAATACCTTTCAGCATTATGGTTAAAAAATTAAGGAAAAATATTCAATTTATTTTTGAAGGTTCTTATAATTTAAACGAATTTTATTTTTAGAATTCAAAGTAATGGTTTTAATCAAACAAGAAAAACAAACTTAAAAATTTCAAAAATATTTAATTTTTTTCACGCAAAAAACTGTGTAAAACAATAAGTTTTTCATGTTTTCATAATAATAGCATGTAAACATTTTTTGTTAAAATTTTATTTCAGTTTTACGATTTCATAAAATAATTCATAATTTCTACATTTGAAAAATAGAGTATACACAAACAATACAATTGTACAATTGACGTTGTAAAAACATATTTGAGTTTTGAAGACTGTGGTTTGGTTTTCGAGCAGCCCTGTGTGTATTTGAGAATGGATGGGTTAAGAAGATCTACTTTACATAGCTACTTGTCAAGCTCCGTACGAGTTTCTAATATTAGTGGCTTAGTGTGTGTATAGTATTTAGAGAAACTGCTACTACGACTATTCTGGTGGTAGTTTTGTTAGTATTGCAGTAGCACACTGGCAATAAACCAACCGAGGGAAAACTTTGGTGGTTCGTAAGTGAAACGAGAAGAGATCGAGTCACATTCGCATTTATGTTTTCCAAGAGAAACCTCATCTCCAATATGTAGGAACACAGTAGTAAGTATTAAGACTATATTGTACACTGATGTTTCCCACGTTGTCTGAGCTATGCTATCTCTACGACGTAGAAGTATGCAATAATAATATTGTAAGACTAACTACACAACTGTCTTTAAGTATAAATGCGCTACTCCAAAACGAGCAAGAGATGAAATAGCTGAGAAATCATTTGTGAATGCATACTAGCTTACCTAAATCTCTTACTGAGTATCACACTGTATGAATGCTATCAGTATACGTATCAGCAGTCTAATACTTATACACAGTATACGTATAGTGTTATGATATTTTCTCCATTTGTTGGTGATTTTAGTTCTGTCTATTCACCATTCACTTGTTTACTCGTATTAATACACGATCTCATATTTTATATCCTTTTATGTGTGCACATTAAGTTTTTAGCATTCAGAGCTATACCTCTACAAAATAGTCATAAAATCTCTGGATTGTATTACGAAGCTTATTGTAGCATTAGTAGATAATATTACTGTAAGGATGAGTAGGTAAATCAAGTTGTTTGGTTGCACTATGCTTATCTGTATCCATTATTCTATTGTTTTGTGTATAGCTCCTTTTTAGCTTTCACCACCTATTCATAGTGGCACTGAAAGAATATTTTGGAAATGGAGAAAAGCGAAGTACATTTCATTTTGACACCACATTCGAATGTAGCTCGAGCGTATGCTTGTTATTTGTGAATCGAACTGTGAGTTCAGCAACTATTATAGCAAACTTCTAAGCTCTATACCTATATTCTCTCATTCATTCTCAAACTTACCTCAAAGCTAATCCTATCACCAATCTGCCAACAAATTAGTAATGTCTCCAAACCGTAAACCGACATTGCCAAACTAAAACTGCCAAACTTAGATTTTCTGCCAGACATAAATGCCAAAACGTGGATGGTCAAAGGATAAAAATGACAAACATAAAACACTATCAAGTCAATCATACATTATTTATATGGAAATGTGTGATTGCTGTGAATGTCATTCACACTTTTCAATATGTAATTTGGGGGTTTCCAGCTCTTTTATTAAAGCAGATCCACATTTCAAAATTTACCTTCTGAAACATCTTATATTTTTTATAAGATGATTGATGACTGACTGATTACACAGATTTTTATAACGGAATGTCTCATGTAACGAAGACTGGCGTCAAGTACAATTAGTAGCATGGATTAAACCAATATACCTAAATACCTACATATGCGTGAATCTTTTAGCCTCATTCCTCGTGTCCTACCTGTACAAATAATTCATACACGGCAGGTGTTTTCGTAGATTCTTCTGGCAACTAGAGTAAAATTGCTCGTGATATGAATTTCTCTTAAAAATCCTATTATTTGACAGATATTTATCTAAACTCGTTTGCTCGTTGACCTCTTTGTCCATTATCCTTTGACAGTTTTGTCTTTTAGATTAATGCCATGGAATTCCCTATATTAAGTAGGTAGGTATATAAACAGACGTTTGTTGTGAGAAGTTTTCAAGGTTTTCTTTTCGTGTGATTAGTTAAGAAAATTTGAGAAACCTAAAATAGGTTGTGAACATTGAGATTAATTATTTACCTACGTATTTAATTTCATTTGTTTCGACACACAAGAAAGAATATACAAGTTACTATTTATCTAATAATACACGACTCTTTACTAATATACATTTTATTTTCCGATGCGTAAGATTTTTTATTTAGATTTGCTACAGAATTCTGATTTAGAGAATTTGCGCTTTCATTTATAAATTCGTCAGATTTTATTTTTAATTTACAACAGTGTACGACAGTGTTAGACTTGCAATATTTATCCTTAAAAGCTTGGTGATGTATTTTTAAAAAATGAAGAAAGAATATCTGACAGTTAATTTCTGTTACGAGATTTTTTTAGTGTAAAGTGCAAACGACTAACAATAAGCACGTAGAGAAAACGATGTACAGATTTGAGTTGATTGATTTTTCATTTTCCCATGGGATATTTAAATGAGGGTTTTAGAATGACGTAAATAAAAGTGAAATAGCACATAAGGACAAAGTAATGTAGGGCAAGACGCTTACATGTTTGAGCATATTTACTCTGTTGCTGATTACGAGCTGAAAATAGCTGTACAAGAGATCAGTTTTAGTAGTTTTAAGCTGAACGCGACGTGATCCAGAAGTTTCTTGCTTTCACTTGCTTACACTCGACTATACTTCTTTCCATATTCATTTGTTTTCCTTGGCACTTTCCAGTCAGAATGATACATTTATTTACTTCACTACACACACAAGAACTTTAGCTTATGCTTATGCATTTGAATGAACTGTGGCTCCCCGTAGCAATTTGGCATGCTCCTCGCATCCAACTTTATCCAACTCCAGCATAACTTCCAAAATGTGAAATAGAAATTGCTACAAAATACTTATACATGCATTACACATTCAAATTGCAGATTGAATTCACAGATAAATTGCTACGCTTGTAAATTTGGTAATTTAAACGAATCTTCTGTAATAATGAGTACAACGGTGTAATTTTAATTCACTCTAATCGTTTTGTGGAGCGTGTAAACCTAATGCATGCATAATATTATTATGTCATTTAATCTTACTTATAATGCACAAACTAACCTTCAAAGCCCTAACTATGTACATAAATTATACGAAATCAAATATACACACTACAATGTCAAAATCAGAAGATCTTGCACACTTAATACAAATGTTGAATCTTGTCAAGCTACTTGGTTATAATGTGCAGTGTATAAGAACTAAATAAATATATTCTGCTCTAAATGCAATGCTTATATAATATGCTAGTTCTGTATGATTTGAATTTGCAGTATCATTTGAAATAAAAGATGAAGGGTAGCTTATCAACATAATATCGGTAATCTGAGCATAAATTCATTGTCCTGGAACACATTCATGCCATAATCATACAAAATATTATAACGTATTTATTTAAGTATATATCTACTTACCCGTACCTCCATATAGGTATACAACGATGTATTATGTATAATACCCACACAAAACAAATTTTCTCAAGCAAGTTAGTAATTCCAATGCAATACTAATGCTACTAATAATAGTAAATAGTTCTATAGCGGAATTGGATTCTTATACAAAGGTACACACAGCTTATCTTATATCACTTACCGATATATCGTACATATACGTCACACGGGGAAAATAGTCCAACTGTGATCTGTCTATGTCTTTGCATCTGTTCTTTAATATTATATCGGCAACACGACAGCACAGACAGAGCTTTGTACTATAACACACACAGATGTGTCTATACCTACAACGTACACGATGCCAGTAGTTTCTACGTCTTGCTCATTATATGCATTATTTACAGTTGTCTGCCATGCATGATAAGTTTCCTTAGCTGAAGACTACTTAAGTGCTAGTCGTGCGCTGTTCCTTGGGTTGATGCTATTTTGCCTTGCATTCGTTGCCCATACTGCTACAGTTGTATTTGTAGTGCTATAAAGAAACCGTGTATGTATATATAGCGAAATAGCAAGCAGATTCAACCCATCTCAGTTCAACTCAACTGATTTTCAGTTGAGTTGAGCGAACACAGTCTCACTGTCAACTTCTCTACACTTTGAACAAACTTTCCTTTTCGTAGCTTTCACTTATCTTATTTTCTCCAAACGAATCCCTTCCCAAAATTTCTTTCAGTCATCTGTCCTCTCGTCCTTCTTCTTCACAACCATTTTATGTTTCAAACACAACCAAATTCAGAAAACTACTCTAGTGTTATCCTTGCTGGCGCAATACACAAATACGTTATGACTATAAACCATGAAAGTATTGTTTTATTATGATATTATGGAAAATGTATGGACAATTCTGAGTAATGCTCAGATTTTTCTCCGTAAATCTGTTCAAAGTAATTTCTGAGAAAAGAAAAACCTGTTATCAGAATTGTAGGTTGTATTTAATGCCTGTGTGCAATATGTGTTCCGTCATTTCTTGTTTATAAGGTGTATAATACAATAATGTATACATCTAAGGAAAATTCAATTAAAACACAAGTTTAAAACTTGTGGATACCTTTTTGGTTGGTTGGTTTAAATGAATTGAGAAACAGTGCATGTGATTTAGTGTCTATATACACTTATACTACATTGTTCAACAAGACATTGAAATCCGACATCTTTTTCATGACTTTGCATTGCATTGTTCACGACTGGGTTTTCACTTTTAGGGCTATTATGTCCGTGGTTCGTGTAGCCGCTAACTTTTCTGAGTGTCACTTTCATTACATTGGTCGTCGCCGTCATTTGCATCTATTTCCAGTTGCATTTCCCAAGTATATTAGCCCAGTTCTGTAATCCGGGTAGACTTAGCAGTTCAAAACTATTATTGTGGTAACGTGAGGAGCGGATCAGTTACAACACACCTATGTAGTACTTAAGTAGTAATAAGAGTGGTAATACAAGCACCTACTTGAATGAAATGAAATACTATTATTGCCAACTCGTTATTACGAACGAGACATTCAACTGTGTGGCTCTGTAAAATGCTTTTGAAGTTCAGCACCAAGTCTTTTCAGATTTTCACACCATATACAGCATAGGCTATGTATAAATACACACAGTGTATATACAGTATGATTCAACTCGTACCAAGAACTAAGAACTATTAGACTTGTAATTCACACACACATAATATTAAAATATATATACAACTATATGAAACACACTACACACACATACACACATAGCGTTAGGATTTAAGCAGTGGTACTTTTACAACGTACTAAATATGAGTAGGAGAGAAATGACTAGTGGAGTCGTATTTGTAGTGGAGTGTAGTATTGCCATAGTAGTCGTAAGTAGACCAAGACCACAATATAGCACACCACAGCACATTATTGTAGTGAGAATGTCTTCGTTTCTGATTTCATTGGACTACTAAACATAAAGTTTCCATTTCAATTCAGCAACTCTCCATAAAGTATCTCTTTGTTTCCCTTCTCCCGGTTATCATCCTACTTCAGTATTTACCAAGGCAAAGAAAATGCCACAGTAGTAGACTACTACGACGTAATACTAAATTAACATTTCAGCTACCACGTAACGTAACTATTACTCCATGTACTAGTAAGTGCTTGTATACACAGACACTTTGCAGTTAAAACTATTTAGTCGCTTTATCATTCCACTCTAATGCCTGTAGTAGTTGTATTGAAGTTGAAGTAGTGTCTGGGTAGGTAGGTAGAGAGTGTAGAGTCGATCTTTGGTGTTAGTATAGTCGTACAAAGGTGAGAGTGAACTACTTTTGACTGTAAAGTGCTAGTGTTGGCTAATGTAACTACTACTGGTAGTAATAGTAGTAGTGCTGTAGTAAAGATGTACACAACTATAATATACCACACAGGTCGCAAAGGGGTTTTAAATGGGTCACCAAGGAAAAATGAATTCAGATTGGATTAATCTAGTAATGAAGAAACAATGCAGCTTTATAAGCCGAAGCTCTACATGAACATTCAATGAAAACAGCCTATTGTATTTCTATATAATCTCCTTTACTATTTTACTTTACTTTACCTGTGTATAATATAATGGGTTTTAATAAACGTGGGCGGTTTTCCCAACCCGTCCTGAGATATATTAGTAGTGAATACAACAGTGTAAATATAATGTAGCTAGCTACAATATGAATGCAGAGTAAAATCCTAAAACAGAGTACTGTTTAGGTAGGTAGCTATAAACTTGATATTTATGGGGACTCATGCTACAAGTTCCATGCGACATACGACACGACGACATGGGATTTATAGTTGTGTTTTGTTCCTCAATTCCCATAATGGCACTAATGACATAATATTACCAACATGAAAACCATTGCACATTTTTAACAAAGATTTTAACAGAAATAAATGACAACAACTTTGCATCTTGAATTACAATGCTAATATTACAACGTTAGTATGAATATTGTGATGCATAAACACCACCACATGGCTACACGTGCAGGATTATGATATAGTGCAAGTATTTACTTAAGAAATCCTAGTTGATATTTTATACGTAACAGTTTGGCTTTCTAATGGACGTGAAATTAATTCTGAAAGGATTCGATAGACGCTCGTACAATTGGCTGAATGTAATTCTGAGGCATTGAATGGGAAACAGGATGTGTTGATTTATCTACTTAAGTAGTGGAATCTTGTTACATCAAATACAAAAGCTTCTTGCGAATTAAGGCAAGCTACTATAGTACTAGAGAATTGTTTGGTTAGCTTTGAAAGAAGAAGAAGAAGGAGAAACATCTGACAAGATGATTGGATGCATCTGTAGAAGAATCTGCGATGGTGCTATTACTTATACAACGCGTGAATATTTTCGCAGAGACGTATTCACAGCTATGAAGCCTTACATTACTTATGAACCTTCTTATGTACATACAAGATTCTTCTTGGATCGTGTGCACGTGCTGTCTATTTTCGGAGATATATAATAAATTCATTGTAAAATGCTTTTAGTCTTCGAGAATATTATAATCCTTCCTGGTGGTATGTGGATACGTAGTTGCTTAAGAAATTCTTTTTCCCTTTTCTTTCTCGTTGTTGCGATTTTGTGGGTAGGAAGTGGGGAAGAATCAAAGGACTCTGCTTAGAAAACAGAGATATACCTACATGGAGTCTTGTTTATCATGCAGGAACCGTTTGTGAGGAGGAGGTTGTAGGAGATAAGTAGAACCTTTATGTATTTGGTTGAACCTGACTTGTAGCATAATAAGTGGATGCCACTACTACTGTAGGTCAAAATCAAGGTCATGCATTCCTCTGGACATGTATTGTACTATACGAAATCGCTACATCTACTTTTAAAGTTGCCATGTGATAGTGCGGTGCTCCTTTATTCTTGCCACTTCATGTCAAATACTGTAGATGTGCGTCACACTTTATTCACTTGTACTAAAGTAACATATTCACAGCACACAAGTACCACTGTACAGATATATGTCATGTATTATGTTGCTATACTAAAATAACGATATATCTAGCAGGCATATGTAAAAATTGTATTATGTAAACCTTTTCTATTGAATTTACGCTTTATCGATATAACTTTATATTGTGTTGCAATGCCACATACACTGCTGTCAAATTTACAAACGAAAAAAAGTAAATTTCATTGTGTGTTTTTGGGTTTAGGAGTCTGGCCTCACTTTTTCATGCAGTCAAAGCCAAACTATTCAAAAATTGTGGGACTAATATAATGAATAAGAGCATAAAAGCACTATGTGTAATGCAGTTGACAATGGTTGGAGGAAATTAGGATTTAAATGTAAATTTGTCGGTTGACTCGGAGCAATGAAATGAACATGAGAGTGATAATGGAGCATTGTGTAGGGATTGTTTGTTTAGGAGATGGTGTTGTGAATAATGGAGATTAGTAGTTTAGAGGGGACAAGGATGGACAGAGGCGTGTAGGAAGTTGTTGTAGGAGATAATGCGATAGTTGGGAGCATAGAGAGATAGAGAGTGTGGTGCATAGCACTTGTACTACTTACTCGTTGTGATGAGATGGTGTGACGACTGGGGACAGAGGACTGAATTGTGTTTGGTTTGGGTTAGGTAGGAATTTAGGTGAAGGACTTCATGCATGGAAGAAAAGACTTGATTTTGAGCTTTGCTTCATCTGGACTGTTCTTTTATTCGAGTAACCAGAGCATCCGAAAGCTTTCATCCTTGAGTGAACATAAAAAGTAATTGGACTGCTCAGTTTGTTTGTGTATCTCCGTATCTCTTTTTGAAGTTTTTTCTCCCTATTTTCATAGCAACCTTCGCCTTTCAACCATCTTCTCAACTTAGTCATCCATCTTCTCCCTATTCAACTCGTCCTAAAGTCCCAGTAAGTCTGTTTAAGTCTCCTCCAGTTATTATGTGCCACTATATACCAAGTCGTTGCAGAAAGCACATGTTTTTTCTATATTCAATATTGTGTATATATATGTATGCTACACACACACAGAATGTGTATATTGTACTGTACTATATAAATGGATTGACATGCAACTTTCCCCGGTTGTGAAAACACCGTGGAGATACATGTCCAGGAATTCCAGTCCTTCTATCCGTCGACTACAACATTACTAACTAATAATAATAATATGTCTTTGTAGAAGCTATAACACACGTGTTTCAATATAATATCCTATATTAGGGTTAATATGTGTTTATCGTACAGATACAATTCACCATCATCCCCAGTCCAGTATTTTCTTTCTGTGTATTGCACCGGATTTTGTTGTGGGTTTTGTGTGTGGAGTGTAACAATCTGCACTTGTATCTTTTCCAGTAGCCACGTATTACTGTGCCAAATCCAATACAACCGTTAGCCGCAAAGACAGTTTTCCATATGAGCTGCTGCACACCGACTCACTCAGAGTGGAAGACGAGACTTGTAATACTCCGGAGAGAGTCTGGAAATGTAATACCATCTCAGTGTAACAATACCATCATCGGTCATTTCGCTACAATTGCTGCTGTTGAATACAATGCTACAGAACGTTTGTTCGAAACTGAAATAAATCCTTCTTTTCTTTACCATTTTGATGAGACAGAATGAGGATACTTGTATTCTACTAAGTATCATTATATATCCAAGAAAAATCAGTTTGCATTTAAAATGCAACGAAATGAAAAGTCTGAAAAATTCTTCATGTTACCTACATAGTATATAAGAGCATAGAATACAATGGTTTTATCGCTTGCCTAAATAACGTTACAAACTAAATTGAGTGCATACATACACAAGCAATTTGATTTGATGCTTCACAAAATGCTATTACAAAGCATCTGACGAAATCTTGCTTCAGACTTTATCTTAGCTGAATTATTATAAGGGTATCTTAAATCTTTATAATATGAATATGCTACAATGAGTCAGATAAAGTATAAATTGCATCTATGTCTAAAATATGATTACCCTACACAATATTAAAATATCTAGAATCTCTTTCTTATATATGTAAAGGATTTTATACACCGATGGATAATGGTATTATTTTTGCAAGGCTTTTGCTAAGTACTATACATAATCTGAAGATTGCATTAAATATTGCATAGTTCAACAAAAGCAAACATCTATGAACAAACATATTAATGAATAAATGATTTCATTTTTGTGTGTACCTGTGCTGCAATGTTGAAACAAGCTTATATATTGAACGTTATTAATTGGAAAACATACAAGTACACTTCACAATCTGTTAGTCATGTGCAATTTTAATTAAAAAAGGGTATTCTTTTGGAAGTATATTTTAACATAACTTTATCTTGTCAGATGTTACTACTTATTTAGGAGGAAGTTTCTTTGTAGGCCTGGAACGAGAGAGAGAGAGTGAGAGAGAGAAAGATAAGTAAATATTGTGTTGATGTAATATAAAGGTATTTATTAAAAATTACAGTGAAGATTTATACAGCAATGTAGCTCTCAAAGGAAATGTTGTAAAAAAGTTTAGGGGAATTGCAATTTCTCGACAGTGGAGCGTAGAGCCATAGAGGATGAAGGATATATAGGTACTCGACATTGCTGGGTTGTTGTATACAAACGCAGTGTGTAAATGGGTAAAGAAAACAATCGAGGAAAAGAGAAAGAGAGAGTGGGAGAGAGAATAGGCGTGAGAAGACATTACAAAGACGTCTATCTCCATTTCTTTTAGTTTGGAGGAGGAGGAGAGGAGCACTCGACTATACTCTCAGCCAAGTTAAGTATCTCTTCTCCGAGTGTCTCTCTCTGTTTGTGTCTTTACATTTTGCTATAACGAGTAACTAGGCAGAATTTTCTCATTCAGCGCGTTCTTCTCCAAGTCGCGCTTGTATCTTGTTGAGAACATCTGAAGACATTTGTAGTATCTCCATGCAAGCATCTGAATGTGTCACTAGTCACTACATATGAAATGGTGCAGTCAGTTGAGTTGGTGAATGCACTGAGTATAAAGGTACACAAACTACGTGTGTATAGGCTTATGTATGTTATGTGTGTTTTTGTGCTCAGAAAATCCTGTTGTTTCATTGTCCAATATAAATACTCAAGCAGGGCATATTAAAAAGATAATATGCGTAGGTACCTATCAAGTATTCTGATTTTTCCACTTGTCTCCACACTACATCTTTCTCCAACTTCTTTCGCCATGTCGAGCACATCCTCGCATTCTGTGTCAGACGACGGAGATAAACATGTCTTCGTCATACGTCATCACATCCAAAGCTTCACAACACAAAACTTCTTCACCACACTTTTAAACCATTCCAGTCTGCTGTCTCTCTAAGCAATGCAGCTCTCTATATTTAATATATTGTGCACTCTAAACAAGCAATCAGTGATGCGCAAAAATGACAATATAGAAATAAACCAAAAACCATTGCTGGAATGAAACAATGTCATTATTTAGCTCCATATAATATGTAAATACATGCTAAAATATACAATGGTTTCATCAACAGCACCGTGGGTACTACATAAGGTTATGTGTGCATCCAGGATTATGTCGTAGAACTGAGAAAAAATATTGTTTTATGAAACGTGTGTTTAGTTGATGAGGATGTTATTAGAGCTATTAGCTACAATGGGGTGAGTACGAGCAAATAGATGAAAAACATTTCGTGCCCCACGAGCTTGTTATTTCCAACTTTTTTCTTTATATTTTACAAAGAGCATAAGGACTTTTTTCTTAGTGCTCTTTCCTGCTTTATTATTATTTTCTTGATAAATGCAATTTGTAGTAGTAGAATGAAAACTAAAATTAACATGACAAGAAAAATTGTCAAAATGTAATGCCATTCCTTTCTCGTTTTCAAAAGGTGAATTGGTTTAATACTTATATATAGCGTTGATAGTCTGCACAGTTCCGACTTAATTCCAGGATTTTGTCCTATTTAGTTGCAAAGCTTGCATGGGAATCCTTGTGTTGCACGTTTCAGACATATTTCATCGATTGTACAAACACATATTGCTAGAGTGCATTTTAAAACGACATATTTGAGAGTTTCGAACTATTTACATTATGCTTTCAACGTGACAGGTACCTAACTACACTTTTTTCCTTTTACTGCAACATAATACATTTCATAGAATACTTAGACGACAAATTCAAGCCGGCAAATGACTTCAACTTTAAATATTTCCAAGCTGCTTCTCTCAAAAAGGTCTAAATAGATTGAGTTAGGCATATTCATATCTCAAATTTCAATACTTATTACTACATTACTTTTTCAAACATATTAAAAATTCTACATGTAAATTTGGATAATGCAAGCTTTTCATCGCGGCTGAGTAGAAAATGTAATCTGTACATGAAAGAAAATATTGTGAAAAGAATTTGTCAAGTTAATGCTATGTGGGGCATATGTAACTCATCGACTTTTGAGGTTTTAAATCATTCGCAGAAAATAAATCCATATTATATTGCATATTTTGTAAAATAAGAACGATCATACCTACCAGATAACTCAATACATATATTATTATTATTATTATACTGTATGCGACATAAGTACGTGATACTAAATTTTCTCTGAAGGAACTGGAGCGAGTGAAAAAAAATGTGTACCATTAGAAAATCTGCAAATAAAAAAATTACATAGCAGCGACATTATGGTATTCTATTTCTATATTTTATAGCTATACTCTTCTGCATTACGTATTATATTACAAAATGTACCAGATAAAAAAATTATATAAAAATGTTTACGCAACAAATATCACATGTGAAGAAATCCGAGTCAGTTGGAAATTGGAATCAATAGTTGTATTCACCATAGAGATTTTTCATCTTTTATCTGCCGTATAGAGATATATGTCCAGAAAACGTTCATTCATGCAGTTAGACAACAAAGTATAATGACACGGCATTGGAGATTTGGGCTGAAATGAGTTCTGCGAAAATTGTGTGCGAAAGAGTTGATCTGTGCATCAGGTAGAGGAAATTGTCATGAACTGCGTAGTTGAGAGTTGTGTGACTATAGAAAGAGCCGTATACTCAGACGGACACTAAAGTACTTTGCTCGTCCTAGACATTATTCTGTTACACTTCTCACGCTGGCACTTTTTCTTGTGACCACTGTGTTCCGTGTTTCTGTGTGTACATAATATTGTCAATGAAGACGACTTGGTGGACATTATTGGAAAGCTGAGCTGAGGGAGAGCAATGAAAAACGTGTAGAATGAAGTGAGCGTGGTTTGTCATGACTTTACGTATAGCCACCTTTTCCATCAAACTACTAACTCTCAACTTTTCCACGACTGACTTCTTTCTACTTAGTTGGAAACGTCGTTGTCAAAGTATGTGCGTAGGTATGTAGTGTGGAGTGTGGACACGTAGAGTCATGTCAGAGTCATCCTCCTCCTCCTCACTACATTTTTCTGTCGGAGTTTTTATATCAAGTTCTCGGTTCATCTGTGTATTCCATCCTTCTTTCTCCATATCTTCAGACCAAAAGGGCCTCGGGCATTACAGAACACAGAAATGAGTTCGAATCTTGTAGTGATGTACTATTCTTTGTGTGTACTGCACGTCCTTAACTATACTACACGTGTATGTATGCAATGTGTACTTACACTCACAGCCACTCCATATTTCCACCCCTCCTCCTGTTTATCAATGTGAGTAAAAGTGCTACGGGAACTGTTTCCCGAACAAGTGCAGCATCGTCTCCTGATTTATCTCTCCAATAGTTTACCTACTGTCTATTAAATTCCCACCATTATGTATATATAAGTAGGTAACTACATATAATACACGTATAAAACACACTTACATAACATTCCAACCTACAACTTGATTCTCACACATTCAGCAGCACAAAGCATCACACGTACATCAAATATAATGATATATACGCTATACGTAACTTTATACATATTATATAGGTATATGCAAAATTTTATAGTGTAGGCAAGGCTGTATTTAGGGGGGGGGGCATTTGACCCCCCCCATCGAAAAATAGGTTATTTTACCAAAAAGGTGCAAAACATCGCAACATTTTTGCGTTACGAGTGATTTTGATGCATTCATTTTGGCCTAAAACAGCTCAAATTTTTCGCGCGATAACAGACACTATTGTGCATCATGTTGTATTTTTCTCCCTCCGAAATGGAATCCTAGATACGGCCTTGAGTGTAGGTATTATATTATCAAATATATTTGTGGTGCAAATTTCATAGATGCCTTTATAGTTTCATGTAACTTTCATGAAGTTTTGCATGTACTTTGTATCATCGTATTATATGTACAGCATTCAAGCATGGTGTAAAGTGTTGAATATGGGAACACGTTATATTTATAGAATATGATGATTATTATAGTTAACACATTGAGTATATGGATTTTGTAGTATGTTTAACATTTGTGTCGAAATGCTAATGTTGGTTGATGGTGTTATGTTACATATAGGTAGTAGTGTGATATAAGTATGCGTGGAGTTATTTGGCAAGTACATAATGCAAACAGACGTTAAAGGGATATTTATAAAGTTCGTCTACGTAGGACTAGTGGGAGAACAAGGAGGAAAGGAATATTAAGCACGCAAGTAAAGAAAGAGGAAAAAGTTGACAGTGAAATTTCAAGGTACATCAATCTATTCATAGGAACATAAAGAGATAAGTGTTCTTGTAGCCAACTATTGTCAACTAGTAACTTTCCCTGTTCTTCCATAACACTTTTGTACTTCAACTCTCTCTCTCTCTTCTTTGCTACACTTGCGTCTCTCCTGCTCTTGTTAACCTTCGTAGCCTCCAACTCTATTTATTATCTACCATTCTGAATATATACATACATTCCCCTACACCCAACTATATTATATGAATACAGTAGCTTTGCCATACTTTCTTGCATTATTTTCTCAGTATGATAATGTTGGTAGTAGAATGCCTTGTACATATAATGTTAGTCAGTGAATGTCTCTCTTCGTCATTTTAAAGCGACTATTTCCTATTAAGAACATAATAATATATCGTTTTCTTCATAATATTCTTTATCGCTGGAGAAAAGGAAGCAAGGACAAGGAACGTTGTTCCTGGTGGCAGGGAAAGAAAATCCTGTCTCTTGTACGCTAGTATTACATTATTGTACGGAGTAGCAGGGCCAAGTACAATAAAATAGTTTACTTTGCTTTAACTCAACGACGCATGGTGTTCTTGCAACGTGTTCTTCCTCGTATTTACTATGCTGGGCACGGGATGCGAAATATTATAATCTTACACAGGCAAAGTTCCGCTCCCACACAATTTCTTCGAGAGAAACACATTTATTTATCCTACACTACTTCCTCTATTTTATATTTTATGTAGATATATGTCTATAAATAGTATCCGCACGCACACCACCGACTTAAGGCAGTCTCTTATACATTCCACGTTGTACAGGCCAACATTATTTAAAGTTCGCCATCAAGGTAGTTGCAACACTCGTAGAACATTGTACTTACGTGTAGTCGTAAGGTCCACGAACTTTTGTTAACAATATTATATTATACACCTTGACGTTCGTATACTATGATGTATGTACTTATGGATACTATATAAATTCTATAAGTATTTTTATATACTACTCAATGCGTTTGCTTGCAGACATGAAAAAAATAATATAAACTGCACAGTTGACTAAAGACGACATAGACAGTTGAAGAAATAGCTCTATATATACATCTGAGCGGAACAAGACGCAGCTTTACTACTGTCAAGGCTACTCTTACAACTTTCTTCACCTTATCTCAATGTAAAATAACTTTCTCCACGTACTATGTTATGGAAAATGAGAATAAGCTCAGCCAAGACTCCACTTCCTCTTTCCACGAAAACTTTACGCACAAACCAAACCACTGTAACCCTTATATACCACACAGACGCACACACAGACACACAAAACAGCAACAAATATTATAGGCTACTACATATAGTAGGTACTAGGTACACACAAAGTACAAAGTCTCTTTGTAGTGATACAATGTACCTATGTACACTTTGTACAGTGTAGTCAAAAATATCTTTGATATTACGCATAGTTCCTGTAGCGGGTAATATGAGTAAGCGGTGTACATAGCATGGTATGTTTGGATAGGAAATTCTGAATCTTGTGTTATATTGTTGTGGATTCTGTGACTATAACCTTAAAACCTTCTAAGTCGTTTTGTGGTTTAATGAAGACGTAGTAATTAGCTGAGCACAGGCTGCTTTACTGATTTCCCCACCGGGAGAGTGCTACGTATATTTTATAAGAGTGGATAATAGCTATGATGCCTTTCCGTGTATTCTTGAAAGTTTTCTTACCTTGGACTTTGAGTATAAACATTAAAAGCTAATACTATTACTATTATCCTAAGGACACTTGCTACAGGGAGAAAAACAGTTTAAACACAGTGTTGTATTTAGTGTAGTCAGCATTAGCCCGTTATATTACTACTACGACTTTTACAACATTTTCGGCATTAGTATTTCTTACTGCCGCAGTTCCGGCATACATTTCAACAATGTGTGACTAACTAATTTGCCAGTTCATCCGATTTTCAATGTTAAATCAATATGGTCATGGTTATTGCCGTCGTGTCTGAAGTTTACTACAAAGTCCCTTCTCTTCAAATGTCTTCAAACAAATTTTCTCTTCTGAGCCAAAGTTTGTTATGATAATTAATTTTAAAAGTAGGCACTAGTATGTACACACGAAAATGAATAAATGCCGCTGTGCTCTAAACTGTAAACTGGAAACTACTAAATGATACTAAAAGAGTCAGAAACACTCTGTAGTATAAAAGAGTGTGTGTGCAAAATTGTTTCTCAGAACTAAAACTGTTTCACACAGTTACAATACAAGGACTCAAAGTTCGTGGTTTCTCCTTTTCCGCCTGTCCCTACTCATACTTATAAAGACACCGCGCAAAATTCAGTTAGTCTTTGCTTAAGTACCTATAATATTATTTGCTATTTCACCTATATATCTATGTAGGTATACAATAAGTACCTACTGCTGTAATAGTGAATGAACATACTGTGTTTCATAATGTATGTAATGGCACATTGTTAGTATGCAGACGGAATTGTTTATGTTTATATACTACAACATAAAAAATTTACACAGCAGAAGGTTATTTATAGCGTAACTCGTTACCTACACAAAGATACAACCGTGTTAAAATAACTTTGCTGCTATGCAGTTTGTGTACACCAATGCTTTTGGCTTGAGCTCCCCAACCTTCTTTTCGCTTTGTAACACAAATGTGGACTTAAAAGATAACTACCAGCTCCCTACTTGATGTATCGCTAGCTAAAGGTGTACTACTTGTGTACATATTTACTATACATGCAGTAAATACAACAGGGTGCCTACCTAGCCCTTCAAACAGTCTCCTGTAAAAATATGCCCTTTGCTGTACAACTAAAATCTAAAATGCTGCCATTCTATGTACAAAGTGTGTAGGTATTAGAGTTACATCAACAATATACCACAGTCCTTACATTCCCCCTTTCTGTTTGTAGTGTGGTAGTGTTAGAAGCTTACGGTGCAGTGTGTAACTCCGCCAAGACTTTCTCTCTTGTGTGTCTCGTCGTGTTCGAGTTGTTTTTCATGGTTGACGGTTCACGCAAAGGAAACATCCCTGTGTGTTTCTTCTTTGCTCTTTCAACTAAAAAGGATTGTGTAATGTACACATATATTTGTATACGGCACAGTTTCTGACTAAGACGAGTCAGTGTTGTGCGATGACTCTTTGCAACTGAAAACACTACAAACTGGATACAATTTACGCGAGTCTTGGTGAACGGTAATAAGATACACGTTGAAGAAAAAGAAAGAACTTAAGAATAAGGCAAAGCAATGTGAATTGAGTGTGCATGGTTGATTTGGACTCGTGAGCAAGAGTCTATATACATTTATTGAGTTGCAGGATCACGTCAAGGCACGAAAGGACATGTACCATTTCACAGTAATACAATCTTTCGCTGTATTGCACATACTACACCTATTTATATGCTTTTACTACCTCCAGTACTCGCAAAGAAACATAAGTAGACATGGGGAGCCCCACTATATTTCTCTGGACACAGCTCTGCATGCCTTGAAAGGAGTAGCACAGGGAGACAAGACACTATAAATATAAGTACCCTTGCTACTACAAATACCCTGCCACTAGTTCTGTGCTACTAGTTAGAATGCTGTGGATAAAGTCTGTTTTGGATTCTCACATGGATGTTATGATCTCTGTTTGGTAGTTTGGCATTAGGTAGACTGTGCTGCGCTGTACACAGACAGATTGATAAGATGGAGAAGATGAAGAGAAAGAGAAGGAGTAAATCCTTTGGGATGGTGAATGTGGGTGAATGAGTAACATTTGCATGAATGAATCTGTCTGTTCCCCTTTGTCTTCAATTTGACTTCTCTCTGTTGATTTTGGATGAATGAATTTTCACAGAAATTGACTCACTCTCAAACTATCCCAGACTCTTCCATTCAAATATTATTTTAGGATTATACTCAATCATTTTCCTTGTATTATGTATCCTAAGTTTCCTTGTATGTCCAATAAGTCCAATACTCAAAACACAATCTAATTTTAAAATATGATTCCACACAATCAAATATTAGCGCTACATCTTCTTGTTCGTAGTTCAAATCTACGAGCGTAAATGTACGCTGTGTCTGAGCGGCGTAGTTTTGCATCCAAACTACGAACTATGGAGTTGGCTTTGATGGGTCAATTTCATATTGCGAGGTGAAAATGCACGGAAAACTACGAAATGGGTAGTTTTACGAACGTGTATTGGAAGCACGAAAGTAAAAGGTGTACCACTATTGAATGTAGGTACACAATATGTAAAGTAGTAGGTAAGTAGACTCGGAGTTTGTATTGCAACGCGATAAGCATCAGTGTAGCATCAATGTATTTGTTGTACAAGAGTAGGATTATTTTGGGACATTTTGCAGTGTGTTTTTTTGAAAGTGTTTTATATTGCAGAAGCTATATATAGGTAGCTAGTGTCTAATAATACATTTTGTATTCAAGTTTTTTGTCTACTGGTTTTTTCAACTGTTTTTCGTATTTCCGTGTTTTGAGCTCTCATTGAAATAAATTTGCATTTAAAATAGTGTGCCGTCCTGAGAGAAAGAGTCTGAATGTGTACCTAGCTCCCTCGCACACTAGTTGTACTTGCATTATAAATCTACTCAAGAGTTTTCTCTCGTTTCTCACCAGTTAACATATGCATTTGCAATGCAGAATGCAGAGAAAGCCTTGAAGAGTAATAGTTCCTTTCATTGCAGATTGAGTAAGTGTACCAACACAGGGTGAATTCAAAATGGTGTGTTACTTACTATACGTTTATATGCATAATATATACTAGCGTGTGCATGTGTCTGTGTGTGTATATGCATTCATTCGAATTTGTAGGAATGGTTGTAGACTTTGGCGTTGCACTGCGTGTAAGATTATGTCAGGGAAAGGTTCGTTTTAGCAGTAGGGATTCTCCATTTTCGTTATTGCATTACGTAGACACATTCAAACAAAAACCTTGAAGATATTATACATGAGTTTAGAATTGGGGAGAATAAAAAGCATCGGAATTGAATTTCATCTGACCTAAATATTCAACGAAAAGTGTCGATTGTGTTCCTTTTCACAGTTAAATATGTATGTAGTCTCTCCGAACTCGCTCCTTACATCTGTCGATCCGCATTTCGTCTTAGGATGAAAATACAGACTTTTGAAATAATATTACCAGTCATCCCACTCTACGTGTATCAATCGTGTATGTTATGTATGCAGTCCTGTGTACGTACTTCAGAGAGGTATTATTTCCATGTAGGTAGTTGCCAGAAATAAAACTCTTCAAGTAATAACTTCAGAAGGTAGCTACCTATCTTCATGCCATACCTACCTACTGCTACCTTTAAATCCATTTGTCGTTTATCTATCTACCAGTGTGTGTTTGTTTGAAAGGAATTAGACATCAACCGCAGGTTCCATGCTATGGGATATTTTACCATCTTGTGTGTATTGCATGCATTGAATAATAGTTTTTACTCAAATTGACAAGTTCTTTTCTAAAAGCAGATAAATTTTTTTCAACTTTGCAAAATGGTTTTTTCATTGTGATATTGAGTACTACATTCTTTAAATTGGCAACAATAGATTATACAGCTAAAAGTCAAAAGATCAGAGAAAGGATGCGAGTAAAAATTGTCATTTTTGAAAAGAATTCTGTAGATAATTATACGAACAATTATTTTAATATCTAATAACATACTACGCCAACCATTATAATACAATTACATAATATAACACAATACAAAGACAATTTCATTGTAATTTAAAGACAATTTAATATTGGGTAGGTATCTACAATATTATACACACACGGAAATACAATAGCAATCATATTGTCAAACTATTTTTGTATACATGAGAATTTTATATTAAATTCATGTGTAGTTTTTAAAAAGCAGCATTAAGCGTTGGCTACAAAGTATGAAGTCTGATTACATTTAATTACTAACAAACATATCCTCTGGCCAATTTGACAACTCCCATGTTGATTTGAACTAAAATAAACTCTTCACTTTTCCCTCCTTTGTCCGGATGGTGTTTCAAGCACAGTTTCCGGAAAGCTGAGTTGATTTCATTGTTGGAAGCAGTCATTTTCACGCCCAAGAAATTGTATGCATTTTCTAAAGCTTGATCCTTTGGGATCCCGAATAAATATTGTGTCAATCTATCAGTCAGGTAATTCATGGCTTGAGACGAAATAATTCCTCCTGCAATACCGCCAACCACGACACCCATAGGACCCAACAATCCTCCTAAAGCTGCCCCGCCAATACCTCCAGCTATTCCAGCACCAATCGTACAGGTTGAATCTACAATATTTTTGCAACATCTCTTACCCGTGATTTCACCCTTCCACCATTGATAAAGATTCTTTAACGCATCATAAGTCAAAGAAACTGCAGCCAATGTAATCATGACAATATTTCCCCCTTTTTTGTTGACCAAACTGACGATTTCGTCAACACAAGAAATGATTTGTCGATTTGAAACAATTCTTGGGATTAGTTCCAGAATCTGGCTCTGACTAGCTGCTGGAATAACACTCCATGCACGTGCAAGTCCCATGAACCCCGAAACTCGACTGGCATCAAAATCCGTTATTCGGGCGACATCAAAACTTTGATGTATTTCGTCAGGGGCCGGTTCTTCAGAAGCATCCATCATTTCAGAATAAACAACGCTCATGGTTTCTCGAAAAGCTGCATCTTTCTCAACTCGTTTTGTGTCCTCGGCCAAACGCTCTGCGTATTTTTTAACAACGACATCAGACCGAGAAGCGGACTTCAATGTTCGCCATGCGGGAGAAATCTGACTTGTGTCATCCTTGTAAAGCCGATCTTCTTCGTCCAAATAAAATAACACACGAATTAAATTCTCTGGGCTTTTTTCAAAAATATTGATCAATTTGTCACGAATTTCGTCCTTCCAGGAACACATTTTTCTGGGTGAAAAGAAAATTAAAATATCGTTGTAGTGTCCATGTATAGTGTTTTCAAAATAAAAATAAATACATGCTTTACTATTATTTTGAGGTTACATACATATTATTTAAAAGACTCAAAAATAGCCGTCTTCATTTAGGTACCGTATTAGTATATACAGATAATTGAAAAAAAATCGTAGGTACCTTTTATAGTTTGGCGAATAATAAAGTAATATAACGAATGGTTTTAACAAATTCTGACACACTGTTAAGTAGGTTTATTTCTCTCACTATGAATTCGTCTTCTGTTATCGTACGAAGGATGCCAAGAGTAACCCACATATGAATCGAGCTAGACACAAATGAACATAACATACACACGTAAGGAGACATTAAATTTATAGTAGCTTCAAGTTGTGATAAGATAAATTTAGTTGACATTTCTAAGTTGTCCGTTTACAAATATAATGCTACATACTGTATAAATACAGATTGATTTAAGTGTATGTTGTTGAATATTTTAGAGGAGTTATTTTTAGCAAGAAAAATAAGAAACTATAGTAAAAAGACTGCTTTACATTTTAATATAAAAAAATCATGGATAAGAATTATTTGAGCTAAAACATAGCAAGGATGCTTGAAGGAATTTTCCGAGCTTTGTACTCGATTCAGTCAGGATTGCAAGGGTAAAGTACTATTATAAATTTTGTGATGGTATAACCAATTATTCTAACACTAGATGATAAACCTATCTGATGATAAATACTGTCAATTTTATGGAAAGGTCGTGAGCTTAAACACGATTTATTTGATTATTATTTATTATACATATAGTTCATTAAATGAGACAAGCATATCAGTACACTAATAGGATTATGTCAATAACTCGTTGCAAATGAAGCAAAATAATTGACGATTTTTTCGTACAATGTATCATAGTTCAGTTATGCGTTCACCTTCAAAACCTACTGACAGCCATTATTATTGCTCTCAGATAAAAAATATAACCCTTATGCAAACGGCGTTTATTGCTGTAAGGCTGAATGTACATTTGATTTTTCTTGGGATAATTAGTTGTTATTTTAATTAAAGCTTGAAAATCACTTAATTGATGTGGAAAGGCATGAATATAATAAATCTTAAAAAATGAATCACGAAAGTCAACTAATATTTTTGTATGACACACTATAGTAAACTACAATGTATGTAATGCAGGCGCATATATTTATTTACTCCCTACAAACTAAATAAAATCCTGACAAAGTAAACTGATAAATATTATTTTAACGATTTGGAAGGTATCATGTTGCTCAATAATTTTTTTGTACTTTATACTTGCTGGCTTAGGATGTTTTATTAAGATTGTTTGCTAGCAAAATATGGATACGTATAATATTTCCTTTGTAATCCGTTTTCTGTGAAAAATTCTGTTCTATTTTGTGCAACGGTAGAAATTTTTACAATGTGTTAGTTTGGTTGTATGAATTGTTTTCAACGAATAGATAAGACATCAACAAATATATCAAGCGGTTATATCAAGTCAAGCGGACAAAATGTAGTGATTATGTATTTCATCGGCACAGGAAATGGCTGTATTCAAACAAAGCAATTGCATCACTATTGGAATTGTTCACAAATATTGAAAAAGGCTTATTCTGTAGCATACGAGGCTGAATAAGTGGGAAATAAAATGTTTTCCCAAAAGTATTTTCATTTCACAACAAACTCACAATAAAATCTTTGGCCGTTGCATGATGTTAAATAGGATGGTGTATAATTTATGATTCAAAAGATAGCGATTTGCATTTACACCCATAAATCTACAGCTGAATCGACTCGTAGGCGGTATTGGAATTTAAAGTAGGAACGAATCCATGGGATTGACTGACAGTTTGAGCAAATAGAGCTAACCGACTGACTGTTACTACCTAGAACTTGAAATTGGCACAGAATCAAATTAAATGTTTCTCAATTTCTTCTCGTGCAAGGCAGAAAGCAAAAGGACAAAAGGATTTTCGATATGAAGCTTTTTCCACATTGTACATAATGCAAATACGCAAATACTAATACTCTTTGGCTTGGAAACAAATTCTTAGCCATATCGAACCCCATGCATTTATCGGTATTTGTGTCTAAGTTTATATCAGACCATAAACTGTGTTCCTGTAGGTATTTACTTTATTCCCTAATACTTTCTATCTGCATAATGCTTACCAGAAGCTACGAATTATAAAGACACACTTAAACTTTACATTACTCTGAATTCTCAATGATCTGACTCTATCTAGGCCGGAGGCAACTTTACAATTATATTCATTCGGGCATTTCTACATGGATATACGTAAACACAGAGATATGTACCTATACCAGTTGAAAATGTTAGAATTTGCCAAACAAGCTTTCACTCAGCAAACTATTCGTTCGTCGAATGAATGCTGTGCTAATACCAGTGCTTACGTACCCCATGAACGACAATGCATGCATATACATACATACATTACATAGACTTTAAGGTACATGAGACAATGCCAATAAGAGCTTCTCAGTCAGTCAGTCAGAGGAATAAACTCTTTGGCTCTTCCTGATTGAATGAAATGAAATATGTACCTACTCTGCCAACGGCATACCCATAGATACACTGTATGGAGATATACATACCTATGCATAATATTTTGTCCAGTCTAAAATAAATGCCTACCTATACATACAGATAGAACATGTGTGCACTCCGTTTAAATTATAAAACAGTTTGTGAACTCATTTCCTTTATTTATGCTTTGGTTTCTCTTGTGTATTCGTATAAATCATAGAATGCTTATAACGACTCATTCTCAATGCATGGCGTATTTTCAAATTTTCATTAAATGAATACAAATAACTCGAATGGGATTAGAACCAGATTCAGAACGGAACAGCTTTCAAAAACATGAAGAGAGTTGTAAAATTTCATGACAACTTGCTGGCAATGCTCACGGGGCAAATTCGTTTTCACAAGATGCATCAATCAAAAGCATGCACTCAGAAAAACAAAAGACTGAAAAGATGAATAGAGTCATTATAGGATTAAATTTGAATTAATTTCCATAATCTATTTCATGTATTTCGGCAGAATGAAAATGATAAGAAATCGCAAATTAGTTTTCTAATTGCAAATAAAGTATTTTAGTTTGCATTTAATCCAAGTGGCAATTTTTATTATTATTCCCAGATGCGAAGGTAGAAATTAGTGCTAGTATAGTTGCCTAAGTATACTATCTGTATTTTCAGTAGGTACTTTAGGTAGGTATAATGTGTATTTATGCATGTGAGCAAGTATGTTGAGGAGAGTTTGCAAATTTGTACAATGCAAATAAATCCGAGGCTTTAAATCTGACTTGATGGCTTCTCCGTGTTTTCAACTACGTATACGTAAGTACTAAATATTTACTGAGCTCGTTCCACAACTCCTCTTAAGCTAAATTGCTAAACACGAACAGTATTTATTTATCTGTGTAACTATCTCCCTGAGAGAGTTGTGTGTGTAGTTTCTGCATACTTACAAGGTGTTATTACAGCACTAGGTAAATTAAACACACAATAAACAGAGAAAGAAAATATAGAACACTCCACTATGAATTTGCATACACACACAGACTATAATACAATACAAAGCACAATATAACAGTGTCACTCGTTTATTATGCCGAAAACCTACAATTTACTCTATGTCTTGGGTTATGTACATAGTTAATAGTCAATGATAAAAACTGAATCTGCTATGTGTGTGTGTATATGTGTACTTTTGTAACAATATGTATGTATAGTGTCGTTGGTGAAGATATAGGATAAGAAAGGTTGAGAGATACTAGGCGGGAGTAGTAGTTCCGCTAATTCTAAGTTATATTTATTTGTACTCGTTGACTATCAGTCAGTACATTATCGGAGTCTGTATCGTTTCTACAAAGGATTTGGAGAGCCCGGAGTAAAACCACAATAAAACACCAAAAGAACTCAGTATGACATAGCCTAAAGCATAAAAAGAGCAATATATAACACGTTAACACTAAAAATAAGCATTGTTATTTGAATTGGTATTCGAGTTCAAAGCACAAGCGGTGCAGCTGCCTCCAAATTGCGAAAAAGACGCTTTGGCTTTCATGCTCCTGTTCTGTCAATCCTCTCCCTCTTTGTGTTTCTATTCCGTCTGCCACTACTACTTCCACCCTAATATATTTCTCCAGTCTTTCCCATACACATACACACATATTATTATATCGTGATATGTGATATTATTTTCTATGTGTGTAGTGCTCTGTTCTATCTATTTAGTCATATATGAGTTGCAGGAGCATTTCACTTTGCATATTAGCGCTATACATAACACTGCCAAAGTGACCTGCACTTTTCCCTTTTAGTGAAATATATGTGCATATATGTATGTGCTTAGGTACTTACATATATGTATGGAAAACCGTATGTCTTTTGCTCGTTGATTTTTTGAGTATTGCAGTCGTATCGTAATCGTAACAGAATAGAACAGGCTCTCGGTCTCCTTGTAGTGTAGCAGTATAGGGTGTGGACGGAGAGAGAAGGAGGAATGATGCACACCACTATACCATAGAATTTGCATAGACGCCACAACTGGGGAATTTGAATGGAAAAAATCGATTTGAACATTTTGCACTGGCAAAAAATCGGAGACGACCAAACTGACATGGTTGACAATATATTTTATTGCCAAGTTGATTGTATTCTAGCATTTTGTACATTTTCCTATCCCTACTCTCCTAGTAGTTTGCATTTTGCATTACTAACACAGCCAAACTCCTCTGCTGCTCCTCATACTTTCACATATTAGGTATGTATTTTTATTTATACGCATACACACACAGATTCAAAGGGGCTTCCAAACTTGCTTTCCTTTTCCATCATATCCGAGTATTGCAGTTGAAGTGTTGCACAAAAAGTGCTAGGTGTATTTTCCTTCTCCTTTCCACATCAGTTCCCAATACAGATCATGTATTCCTTTCTCTACATTTCACAATTGATCTTGAGTGTTCGTACGAACAAATTATATATGCATTGTGTATTAGGTGTATTAGGCATTGCTATACAAAACTAGAAAAGTTGATTCACAAAAATACATATGCGTGGACGTACAAACACAATGTACATTTTTACATTTCATAACCAAATGTTACTCCCTCAACTGTAACAACTTGTACAATGTGTTCATTTTGCCTCGCTATAGAAAACTCACTGGAAATAATATAAGCTTCATACTCTCACGGGTTTCCCTATATGAATTTCAAAAGTCAAAAGTAAATCAACAAATAAAGAAAATCATTAATTTCTGATTCGCCGACTTGAAAAGAATAACTGATGTGAACATGGATGTTTACAGGTACTGAACAAAGTATGTGCATACCTATAGATAGGTAGGTACTATATGTAAGAAGTTTTGTTGAGGATTTATCTAGTAATGCTACAGCAGAAAGTTTTGGAATGTGTACAGTTGATTGATTGTCTCAGAAACATGTCTAAACTAAGTTTCTCCTGTCTTTCATCTAAAGTGATGCCTTTCAGAACAAGAATAACAATGTTAACTTCAGAATTCACTTATGCTAGTCTCCACAAATAATGATTTCTTGAGTAAGGTAGTCAACTAGTAAATTATATTACCATACTCAAGAAATACAACTTATGTCATATAATAAAATATAGGAACCCTGCATAAAATAACTCCAAGCACTCAAACAAACTCCCTCTCTCTCGAGAGTATCTCTGAGAAATAATCTAATGGTTATATCTGTATTCATACATCATAAAAATTTACTTTTATTACGGTTATATGTAGTACGCAAACCAAGAATGTCTATGAAGTACTAAGTTAATAAGAATCTGCATCCGTGAATACTATTTGGGATCAGGAGAACCTAAGAAAACCAAATGAATTATCTTGTGAAATCATGTAAAAATAAAAACAGTCTCCAATTGTTGTTGATTTCTAAAATCCTAATTCTAATACAAACATAATTTAATAGTATCTGCTTCAAACTTCAGATCAGCATAATATACATAAATTATTGCATTGGTGCTGAAACAAAATTCAAATGTAATTCTAACGCATGTACTAGACCTAACTTAAAATGCTACCTAAAATCCAATGAGACATACGTTGGTGTTAGTGAACATTGCTCTATGTAAGTAGGATAAAGAGAATTCTGCATTTACATTTCTCGGTACATGTACAAATTTAATTGTTGGGTGGCAATGGGTTAAATTAATTTGGACCAAAGTGAAATCTGTGACGAACTTTCAGCATTTAAAAACTTGTTGCTTTTTTACTATTTTCAGGTTTATTGAGTGCATCTTGCTCGTACTCTTCGCATTCCTCTGCAACGGTGGAATATCCTAGCAAATTCGGCTACCCTCCAAATTCAGGTTCTCCAATCGAAGCCAGAAGGTCGAGAACAACACCATCATCAATTGGATCAAGGTTAGCGTAATACAGACCTACCTGTTAAATACATTTTTAAAATACCTAGAATGACGGACTTTACAATTTGGATGTTTTAATACAATTTATTTACATAATTCATAATCCCTAACAAATACTGAAGGTATCTAGTTATCTACACTGTGTATTAAAAGGTTCAAAATAGCTAAAAGGAGTTTTATATAAAACTTCTTTAAACTTAAAACCTGAATGAGAATTTTCATATTATACATGACAATGTTAACAGAATTTTTAAACCTTATAAGTAATGCATGCCGAAGGAAGTAAAAGTGAATGTTAATAATGTATTAGAGCAACAAACACAAACTAAATAAATTGATTTTGATGTGTATACGAAATTATATGAATAATCCAAGTCATACCACATTGTGGATTATCATTCTGATTGAAATGATACATAACTTAGTATAACCGAGTACGTAAAAGAATCAAGCAAAAATACCTAAAAGAAGGATGTTATTTAACAAAGAAAGCTATTCAACAATATAAATGCATAATCAAACCCAACAACTAGCAATGCAATGTATTCTCCCTATTCTATCCCTAACATCAAATATACATACATACATACATACTCTTTCTATCTTAAACATTTATGCATACATATTGCATACATCTTTTTATTATTATTATCGTAAAATTTTGAACTGCAGCTTTACGGGTAGTATTTTAATCTACAAGTGTGAATCGCAAATAGAGTGTAAATAAAAACCAGTATGAATGATACATGATTCGTTAGTCTTTCATTGTGTTTGGTTTCAAGAGTTTAAAGTTATTCTAATTTCAGATTGGAAACTTTTATTACTTTTCAGAGAATTAAAAACATTCTGTCGGTAAGGCAACGCCAAACCTTTAGCATCATTTATTGCATTAAATATGAATTTTTAATTACGTTGTTTCAGTATAAATCAAAATGTATTCATTATTCCTGTAAGGGAATTTGATTTAGATACTTTAGTAGTATTACAACTGTTGTTATAGCTTGATTATGCCTTAGGATTTCCATTTACCCTACGCTATAAAATAACAATGGCAATGGGTTTTTAAGCCTGGAAGAATCAATTTTACTGGAATCCATGCTAGATTTTTGAATGTAGTATAGCAGCCGTGTCGATCTACTTGAACATTAATTTATTTGGCCCAACCATAAAAGTAGCTTGGGAGAAAACAAAATATTTGGTGAATGTTTTTCTTCAGCTGAGCTCAGTAGATGTAATATTTTCCCCTCACTAATTCCGTTTGGCATATAATATGGCTATCTATAATAATAATAACCATTTGCCTCATAGGTATTCATGATAATAAGTTTATTTATATTCATGACTCTGAATAGTAGCTATGTAAGAAGTAGCTAATAACGTTATATTATTAGTGTATTTATGAGCCACACATTTCACCCTTTCCTCCTTAATAAGCGACTACATTTGCGAAGGAAATCTTTTAATGTCCAAGTCTGGCATTAATTTGATTCAATTAATTTATTTTGTCGCAGTAGCAGCAGAGAAGAATGCCGAAACGGTTGGTGTTCTCAGGACGGAGAATGCGTATGTAACCCTTGCTGGACGGGCCCTACATGTCAAGACTATGGTAAGATGAACTTTCTCAATACGGAATTTAATGAATTGCACTGGAACTCAGTCCGCATTGTTTCCTTGCATGTAAACACGACCGACTTTGTTTAATTAGTCTGACTTACTAGCACAAGCTCTTTGCATTATTTCAAGAAACGGAGCACTAACGAAGTAGAACACAATAGAAAACTAGGAACGCCAACATAGAAGAATAGTTTGAAAATTCACACACATAAAACACACACACACATATACACCTATAAAATTACCCACACGCACACTGTATACGTACACAATAATATCCTTAGCGCGTAGATCGTGTCTGAAGACGCGAAGGAAATATTTAATATTAGTTTGCTACAGATATTTTCTAATTTAGAACAATAAAGTATCATAAAGCGTATTTCACTATAAGCCCTTAAAGACTGAGTGAGTAGCCTTAAAGTTAATGGTGCACATAAGTACATCGGAACATTCTCCTTCTGTCGGCTTCTCGCTTTCTCTCTTTCTCTCAGTTTATTATTATGACCACCATGAGGAAGTGTCTATAGTAGGTATGTAGTAAAACACATGAAAAAAGCACCGAGGCTAAATAATATCAAGTTCGTATACGCTAGACTTTATATACAACGATATTTGTGAAGATAACTTATAATGTACACAGAGAGCCTCTTCTTCTTGTCTTGAATGAGTGATTGTGGGTGAAACTGGGAAAGTGTCTCATCGCAGGGTAAATGCTGTAGATTTAGTTGGTAGCTAAGGATTCCACTACACTGCCACTTGTACAATGTGAGATATATATATAAAACATTTATTTCTATGTGTGTATGTATAGTATAGCTTTGAATTGTAGCAAGGCCGACATGATATAAAAATACTTTCGTTTAGATGATATTACTAAACGCATCGTCTAACTCTAACTTGCCTCTCGGAACTATGTAAGTGGCTCTACGCTCATTTCCGCTTTGTAGACTTCTCACTGCTGAGAGCAAAAGTTATTTTCACTCATCAGATTACATTAAGAAATAGGACGACTGGTTGGGTGCCACGACTTATCAAAGCCACAGAGCACTAAGTTAGGAATATATATGGACATACACCTATATATAAATTTGCTGGATGTATAGTAGCAGTGTTTCATAGTGGATATTAAGTAACACTAAGCAAGCTAACAAAATTACCCACTGAATACTGATAGCCTAGATACTCTAGACCACTTGTTAAATACATGGTGCAAGACAAAGTTTAACGAAAACAAAGTGTAAAGTCCAATATAAGCGAAAGAAATAAGCCAAGTTGTAGATTATTTATTTTCAGATGAAATGAAATGGTGCTCAGGGCTTTATATAGTCTATAGCTTTGCTATATTGCTATGCAATACGAAGCAACACTATTTTTTGTTCGGACTATGATATATATATTCATTATAATTCCCGCTAAATGACGAATAGCAGCTGTTACAAGTAAATAAATAGCAAATTTAATAATAGAAAAGAGTATTATTATTGTTGGGGGTTTCTTACAAATATTTATAGTTACATATACACAAGGAGTATGTCAGGACGTTATTGTATTAGTGTGCTGAGGAGAATATATAGGGAATGAATAGAAAGTGGAGAAAGCCCCATGGAAAACATAACAATGCACATTATAAGAAATAAAAGGCTGACAGGAAGGTTTGAAGGTTGACAGAGTCGGTGAACCTTGGGTAGTGTGATAAAAAAGAGAGGAAGTGGGAATTGTATGAATGGGAAATGCAAAGAAGGGGAAGTGGGAGAGACAGTGATAATAATGACATTATGGAAGGAGAGAGAAATGGAGTAACGTAGCCACGGGGTGAGTAATTAATGATTTTTGCATTAGTCGACAGATTCGCTCCACGATTTTTGGCAGAAGAGCCATTTTTCATTTTGGATGCCTCGACGGCTTCATTGGCTTCTGCATCAGCAACGGCAGGAGCAGCTCCAGCTAAATCAACTTCATCGCCACCATCCTTTTCAGCCGCAGCAGCAAATTTGACGGAAGCCGACCCGGACAACAAGGCCAAGAAAACCAGTCTCGATTCAAGTTCGAAGTCTCGTATCGTGAAATATGATGGACTGGACCCCAATTCCTCCTCTTCACCCGTTCCACTCTTTCGGATTGAGTCAGCCGACGACGATTTGGGCCTCACGTGTCAACTTGGCCAGGTTGGACCAGCTGCAACCTGTCCATGTGCTACTCCTCGCTACAAAGTTATTGACGCTGCCACAACATTTCCCGCACTTCGAACTCATTCCATGGACTTTGCACACACCAATGGAGAGTTCACACCCAGAATCGCCACCAAACCACAACAAAATCCCAATGCCAATCGTAAAACACAAACTCGGCTTATGTTTCGGGCTGATGATGAAACGGGAGATGTCTTCCTACAAGATGGATTCACTCTTCTTCCATCCACCTACTACTTTATCACCCTCCAAGTCACAGGTACCATTCCATCACAACTTTAAACTCTTTTTCTTCATAGCCATGCCCATTCCAACACAAACACCTCAATCAAATAAAAAATCAATACTTTCATTCAAGGATTCAACAAGAATCCTTGACAAACGTTTGTATTAGGAGGTAGGAAATATAGGAAGTTTGTGAACTAAAATTATGAAACAAGTCACTGCCCACCATTTGCCACTCAAATAAGTGGCATTGTTCACATATGTTTCATATTTTTGCTTCATCATTTTTGTTTACAAAGTTGTTACATGTCTCACCTCCCAAAGCAAAATGATTGTCTAGGTTACTTGAACGATAATGTATCAAAAACATTAAACTTAACCATGTTTCATCTACTTACAGTACATCTACTTATATAAGTTTATATATATATCAATCATAGATTCTTGCAATTAAGTATTTTGCAAGTACCTACCTAAAATTAAATTATTAAGTGCATCATGTCCATGACTCTTTGGTATCTCTGTACAGTTTATGTTGTAGCATAGGTATTACGATTACTCCGCTAATACGCATAAGTTTGAGCAGGCAATTTAAATTTTGCAAATGTAATTACTGGCGGTAACAATTTTCCGGACGCATGATTTTTCAGTGACTGTCAGCAGTTTGTGTATTAGGGAGAGTCTGTCCACGTTGCTCATGATACGCTAATCTTTTTTGCTGATTATGTGAGTTATTACGGTTTTGTGCGTAAACATGTTATGTACAGGAGATTAGCTTTGAGTGTGCGTATAGCTATAATTTAAGATGTGTATATTGGTATTATCGTGAGCCATCACCTGAATAATAAAGTCTAATTAAGTATACGAGGACTACGGGTGTGTTTTGGAGACGTGAATGGAAATTGAGAAGGAAGGAATAAACAAATAGGAAGGCGAAAACGTAGGTAATGTGTAGCAATGAGGAAACGATTTGAGCGAAATGTGTTTCCTGGTGGAGTACAGAGGTATAGGTATTTGTTGGGTGGTAGGTATAGCAGGGTAGGAGGAAAGGAGGAATATTGCTTACGCAGTGAAGGGTGCATTACGCTTACGTACCCTGCTCTAGCTATATGAATGGTAGAGCGATTGCAGTGTTCTCAAGTGTACTGGAGCATGAAAGAGAAACTTAAATGGATCGATGATAATTAACTTAGCGTTGCTTATCTTCAGCTCACTCTCGCACTCTGTGGCTTAGCTTTTCTTTATTCTCTGCGTAATCAAATTATGCACGCATCGGGAATGGAAACCACAGCACAAGCTAGTTAATTATTTGACGATGCAAATTACATTAGATATGAATTCTAAATTTAACTCGTAATTGTTATCAGAGCGCCTACAACTATTCTATTTAGCTATCCATTACAAACCACAATTGTTATTGTACATGATTTAGATGCTTGTACACATTAAACAACTACTAGCAAACACAACTATCAAATTTCATACAAAGATTCTCACAATCCCTAATAGCTTCACACGGTATACTAATATCTACGTAATACAACCGGGCATTCATTCATAAACCACTGTAGTATGATACTAAAACCATTATACTACACTTTAAATATTAAATTCAAAATTTCGTAGGTATCTCAATCGGAGAGTCATTTATTTACACATTACTACCAGTTATGTAATCCTATAGCTTTGCTGGGGAAATTGCTATATAATGAAAAGGCAAGCAAATATTTCTCTACATGAGTTTAATTGAGATTGTTTGCTAATGATAAGCAAAATATGTGCCGACAATTTTGTATTTTGGGATTATCATATTCTGTAAAAAGAAAAAAATTGGATTTGATTCCTGTCCAATCTGTTACAATTATTGAGAATCGCATGGGCACCAATTTGTTTAGAATTAATATTTTATTATACACCCTAATACTTGTATATATGATCCTAAATTCAACGACTATACAAAAGTAATAGTGAATTACTTTCTAAGAAACATTTGGCTATTTTCTCATGTATTTATGCTATAAGTCTTAGAAACAATATTCTAGCAAGCCATAGAAGTGACTTACTAAATGTATGTGTAATATCTGTGGAGTTATTCGAAGAAACGTATAGGAAAGAGCAAGTCAGATATAACTCGCATAGAAAGTTGGTCAAAGTCCAAAGCCATAACGCATAAAATTCAGAGTGAGTATGTAAATAAATAATTTTGGATTTCTGACTTCTTTTGAACTACTAGGTAGGACTTTTCTAATAAAAATCAAATATGTGCTCTTTTCTTCACGCACTGATTTCTTTCTCTTAGTATACCCAAGTGAAAGTTTATGAGTCTTGTCCTCTTCGTCTTCGCGTATGTATATACCAGCTAAAAATTATTGGCTCGGATGCTAAACCAAATCGTTATTGCATCCATTACAGCATTTGGTGTCTTTAAACCACAACTTGTGTACATGCATCGTTTCTACGTATAAAGTTTGTTAGTACCATAATATAGACCATCAGCGTAGCTTCATCGTCTGTGTATAAAATATTACTTAAGTATTATGTGAGGTTGCAATATTTTTATAATGTTTGCAAATCCCAGTTTACCAAAAAACCTATGGCCCATTTCATTATTTTTGTAGTAAAAACATTGAGCGCACTCTTTAATGACAATTTATTAGTGTGGTAAAACTTGAGCTGGGAAATTCTACATTTCTTGGTAATATTTAATATTGTGAAAGGATGAGTGGATGAGGCTATGGTCATGGTAAGGAACTTCTTGATTATTTATTACTATATAAAAATGTAGTATGGTAAATGTAAGTGTGCATCTTGGTAGTGCAATAAAAATACCGTAATGCAGAAAGACGGTGAAAAATTCCCCTATGGAATTTACACTATAAACTATTGATGAGACTAGATTTTCATCACGTTTTATTTTTCCGTTGTCTGTCTAGACTTTTTACCCCACACAAATAAATACTATATGAAGAGAAACAAAGTGAAAGCTGAAGCGGCTGCAAATATTAGATTTTTCATTGTGCTTAACGTCAAGTCAATTCAAAGCACATCTCGTGTACGTAACTTCTATAACATTAACCTTCCACCACAGCATATCTCTGCAACGGAAATGTGGTTTATTTAACAAGTCTAATCGTCCATGCGCATGCGCCCTAGCAAATCTATTTTATTACTACGGCGAAAAAACAACACATAGATTCCCTCCAAAGAAAACAATAAAAACAAAGTAACCAAAAACTTTGAAAAGAAATTGTATACACAAATACAGCCTCGACTACGTAGCAAATTCTCCTCTGCTATAAAATTATTTCACAAAAGTTCAATTTTCAGTTTTATTTTCCCTCAAAAGCAGCAAACCCATAGTGCCTTATACAAAACTACTAACAATACAAATTCTGACATTAAAAATCGGTTTAAATTACCCTTGTATTGCATACAACAAAAAAGTACCTTCTGCTTCACCTCAAGAGGTTTATTGTGGTCAGCCTGTAAAATTAGTTTTACACAATTGCGACTTGTGTAAAAGGCGTAGTGACGCCGCTGTTGTTAAACAAGTGGATGCGAAGAAATAAAACGCACGTAAGAAAAATACTTGAAAACCACCAAAGGGTTATCCACCTGCGGATAAAGTTTGGAGCGTATAGGTTAAACGCCTTGAAGCATTTTAGTGTAGGAATCCCACTCAAATTTTATTATCATTTTTGTGATTAATTATAGCACTTCATGCAACGCACCTATAGATTGATTTATTTATTTGCGATTAAATAATCCATATAGCCTTTTGAAAAATATGGAATTTTTGAGAATTTAGCTACACGAAAATATATAGGGGAGATCCGTGTCGGTTGGGTCACCGTGTCGGTTGGGCCACCGGCAATATTTGCTAAAGTACTGGCTCATTTTGACCGAAATTTTTAACATAAGTGTCTAAATTCATGGTCTGGTCTCTAACAAAAAAGTTTTGATATGCGT
>JAQFYB010000504.1:0-52090 GCA_034694085.1 Pogonognathellus longicornis
AATCGAAAGTAGAGGTCGGTTCGGATAATCGAAAGTTCGGATAATCGAGGTTCGGATAATCGAGCTTCTACTGTATTACAAATTATTAGTATTTTCCCTTACCCGGGTATGTGTTGTTAAACTACATATTACAGTTAAGTTGGGATATGCACCGATACTAGCTGGGAACAAGTAATACAAACATTATTTTATTCTTTCACAATCTGTATTTATAAAGATTCTGCACGTAATCATGTAGCACAACATATTGACTTAGAAATCGACTTACTGGGTAAACTTAATACAACCAACACACTTGTAGTATACTTAAGATATTATAAATCATTGTTTACGAAGACACTTATTGGGCTGAGACATACATACATAGTGTCATACACCTATGAAATAATAGTATTATGTGTTGAGATATATGTTTGTACAGACTACAGAATGAATAACAAAACGACTTACAAAAATAGCTCTATCATAATCTGGCAAGACCATAAATTGTGATTAGATATTTACATAGAGATACCAAACTCTGTTCCTACTGCAGTATAGTACATTTATAACTATAAATATCCATTAATAATATCTTCTGTGGATTCAAAAATCAGATCCAATAACCAGATGTAGATATGCCTAATAAATATTTTTGTCTTACATCTTATACTATTACCTATAATATATACACGGAATGGATGAAATATGTAGAGTATAAATTACATTGATAACTATGATGGCGGTTGGGTGTGCTTTGGCTGTGTGCTTCTTATGTTGTGTAATTATTCTGTTTCTGCAGCTCAAAGCTCAATTATTAACTATCCAAACCAAACATTAAAAGACTGTTTAGCTGTGTGACGATAAGATTACATGATCTGGGAAGAACCGGCCTTCATTACATATTGTGAACTTAAATGATCCATTCAATAGCTCTGCAGCAGTTTCTTATATAGGTATATATATAATTTCTACCCTTGCTACATCAATTAATTGTACATAAGATTCCTTTTCAGATAACACAAACACCTAAATATAAACTTAATATACAATTTCCATTAAATAAATTTAGTAACTATTACAGTAGATAAGCCATGAAACATTTAATGAAAAAGTCGAAAAACAATATTTCATTGGTCTCGTTGCATCTGATATTCTATAAATACACAAAATAAAATCAGAGATTTAATGGTTTATATTGGATGAATTGTATCCTTCGTCCATGTCCATGTGAATGAACTCAAATTGGTCATTTAAGTAATCTAAATTAGTTTGTAAATTCATGAAATGGAAAATTTTCTCAACTTTGTTTTTAATACTAAAACTCAAAGGTCACATTATAATAGCTTCAACCAATAGTATTGCATAGCATAGCGTGATAGCGTTATATTAATTCTCGTCTATTCTATACATCTCAAGTACCTATTTGGGTTTTACGCATAAAAGACACTCAATATCTTAAGGTAGGTGTAGGAGTTAGTGTCTTATGCGTAAAGCCACATACTTGAGATTCTGTCTTTTGCGTACTTTCGTATATTGAGTTACACGAAGAGAGAATTAGGATAGCGAAAATGTAATTTGATTTTGATTGACTTCTTGTATTACCTAGGGTCAAATACTATGACACTTAATTTTATATGCCTCTAAATACGAATTATTGTACAGAATATGTAGCAGATATCTAGACGCAGAACAAAAATTAATATCCAAGTTTACCTTTGTTAATGTTCATCAATGAAAAATTTATTCTTACAACATTATTACAATTTCATAATATTACATTAATTTCTCCACTTAAGAATGAAAATGCAGTCTAAAGAATAATTATTTTTATTATTAGGTAGGTAGTAGTAGATACATACAATTTCTATATTTAAACATTACATAACGCAGTATTTCAAGATAACAATGACTTACTAGACTTTTCCTATAAATCTTTATTATAATTATAGTAATGGTTTTATCTTGCTAATGATTGTTTTAATCTACTTTATGGGATGGCTGTGCAGTTTGCATATACAGTGTGACACATATCGTAAATAATCTAAACTGTATAGAATAGTAAGTAATAAACAAACAGAGTTTCTTATTAAATAGCTTTTAGTTATTAGCTATTGAAGAATCAGACCAAATCAATAGGTGGAATGAAGTTTTCATGATGGCGTTTGAACTGAATTCTCCTCTGTAGGTTCTGATGAATGAATGACATTATCTCTCTTTACAACATGAATTTTTCGATTTGACAAACAAGCCACGAACGATTGTTCTGGAAATCTCACTGTAAAGTAAAAGTCAAATATGATTAAACTAAGTCTAGAGTGAGATTAATGTTACTGTATTAGGGGTTAACATTATTATTATTGAAAAAGCTTCGGTGCTCAATAAAAAATTGTACTTGCTTCCATACCCCTTGGATTTGATATCAATGTCAGTTTTGACAGATACTCAGATATTACAATTACAGCAAATATAAATAAATTAAAGTTTTAGCTACACAACCACAACCAGGAAAGTATAGAGACTCCACCACATCCTACTCCATTATGGAAAGCCTTCAAAAATCTTCCAATGGTCAAAACCATGGCACGGCGAGACAAGAAAACCTTGGAATTCGTGAAGTTCACGAAGGTTTATCAAGATTCGTAAAGGCAAATAGAACGTTTGTATTTAATATATACCTGTAATTCGATTCCACTTGAACGTCTTTCCAGAGTCATCTCCGGTTGCCAGCGCTCCATTTACTGGCTGTTTGGATACGACAGTTCCGTTGTCTTCTTGAGTCGAATTGACCTGACCCTGACCACTTGAACTCCCGTCCCCACTTCCATTTGTAACTCTTTTCAAAGCGTTGAAATCCACAGGAAGAGAATGTGTCATCAGATTTGTAATATGGTGGGATGTCGCTTCATTACTAGAAAGTTCTCCAGTCGACTAAAATACAAACATTTGACATTTTTAGCTGACTCCTCATTTACAATCGCTTTTATTTTCTGCACAAAACAGCATATATATAATAAAATAATAGTCAACAGGTTATGATTACTCTTATCTGTGACATCCTGACATTTGCCTATAATATTATTTGTTAGTGAAATCCACCAAAATAAAGAGAAAGAAAACGACCTATTTTTGATTTTTTACATTACTGTCTTTAAATAAATTAATTAACAAACCCAACTATAAAAAATCTTTTTTCTTCTTTATACAATGTACAACGACACATTGTCAATTGTTGTATATAGCCAAAAACCCATTATCCTTTGTTGATTGTGTACATATGACATAAAATACAGATATAAAAATATACCGTAAAAATGTACATAATTCATGATTGTAACAATGACAGTTAAATACATACATCAACCCAACTAACAAGCAACACAAAAAATTATATTGGCATATTCGTAAGCGTTGATTAAACATGAAACTTTACATACAAATATACAGTAATATAAATTATTTGACATTAATTAGAAAAACACACACAGCCGCTTAAACAAAAGTTGAAAGTATAGGTCACTTAAAATCAAATGTAAAATACAAATTAATTTTTACCCCGACGATAGTGCCATCATCTTGTATAATCATGTGCCCCCGCTGCCCTTCCACTTTAACGTCTATTTGAACCATTTTCTAACTTAGATTTTTCGAAAATCTTATTTTGTAAACAAAACTAAATTAAAATGTTCACTTTTGACTTTGACTTGATGATTCTTTATCCTCCCTTTATCATGTTGCTTGCGTTGCATCGCATGTTATCTTCTGAAACTCCTACAGTCCTACATAACATTGTAAATTAAACATCATACAAGTACGCGCCTGTTTGCAAGGAATTTTGAGTCCTGTATGTGACTCTATTCTCTTAATATGCAATGAGATTTATAAAAAAAATTATTTACTATGCCATAATATACGTATGAAGATCAATAATTAGCATATTTAAATAAATTGTCAAAAAATATAATTAATCTTAATTAACACTAAGTATATTTTAATGATAGTTTATACTTTACTTAAATAATTCAAACGAAGCAATATATTTATTATATTGATATACCATTATTGTCAGAAAGTTATCATTTTTACATTTTGCTTTTATAACTTAATTTACTTACAACACAGATAATACTAGCGTAGTAGGTAACTAGACATTTGGCCAGTCGATTCGGTTAAGAATATAATTAGTCAGGTAATTTGTCAAGAGTCATCAAAAGTGTAAGTTTAACATCAATTGGGTATACTTATTGCTATTTTTGATAACTATGAATAGTATCTTTTTGGACAACACAAAATGATAGACTTTTCAGTACATTTAATTCGTATAGTAGATGCCCGATTGAATCTTTTTAATCACCATTATCCACAGCCTTCAACCATAATTGTTCCGTATTCATAGTTGAACAAACATCTAAAATTAGGCGTATTTTAATTGTATTCATCCTCGGCTGATGTAGCAATCCAGTCTCCGAGATATTTTGAAGCTTCAGGTCCGACCCATAGAATTCCGGATAGGAAAAACTCTGCGTAACCGATGACTGCACCCATCGTCACATCTAATGCAAAGTGACGACGTAAGAGTACCCGGGATATGCATACAGCGATAGCCCAAGCGTACAGAGGCAGACGAACAAATATGGACATTTCGGGGAATGCCCAGTTACTAAAAAACAATGCAAGGAAAACTGCCCGACTAGCATGACCGGATGGGAAACTGTACTTGTCAGGGCCTCTGGCAAGGAACATTTCGTCGGATCTATTACGAGGAGGTCTTCTGCGACGAACTATTGCTTTCACAAAGGCCACGATCATCACATCATACACTAAAGCTAAATTCCAAAAAAATGTTTTTATATTTATTGTTTTCTTTCTTGTGAGGTAGACAAAGACATTTAAAAAATAATACCGAATACTTACCGAAAAGTAAATTTATTTCCACTTCTCTGGCTTCTATCCACCTCAGCATATAAATAGATATGAATGTGACAATAAACCAGGGAATCCCATGACATGAGATCTAAAATGACAACAATGATACATTATGCACTATACATTATAGATTAGCAAATCACATACCGTTAATAAAGTTTTATGGTCTAATGTGTAAACAGTATACACCCTTACGGTACTTTTCATTTCTTACTTACAAGGTTGATATCTAGTGTATTCACAGATTAAAACAACGGGACTCGCTAAACAACCTTGGTTGTATTAAAGGGTTTTGTCACTTATTGTTAGTTAGAAGTTGACTATACCTCTAATCCTTTCATGTACATTTTGTACTTTTCTTCATAGTCCGGAAAAGATTTATTTACGACATCACAGAGACGATTTGTGAGAGAAATATCAAGGTTAAGAATGCTCCTTAAGGCCGGCGGAGTACGGTCACGAGTTGAAGACATTTCTGAGCAAAAATATAGTACAACACGTAATTACAATTCTTACGGATACAAACATATCTATTTAAATTAATATTAAAAATTATAGCAATTCCAATTAAATTAACTTACCAAGATTAGAATTAAGGAAATATTTAAATGATTCTGTTGTATCCTTATTTAGGTATGGTCCTTAAGTTTTTGTGGATTAAAAAGCACTGGCTGTGCAATGGGCAGGTTAATTCGAATCAGTACTATTACAATGTGCTGAACTCTGTAAATTAAATAAATAAATTGCCGAAAATTAAATATCTATACCTTATACAGCTTTAGCTAACTAAAATAAAGATTTGTGCAATATCAAATTAGTATACCTCAACTCAAAAAACTCACGGAGTACACAGCTGCTAGTAGATTGAAGTTAACAGCGAGATTTTATTTAGGATTCTTTACATGTGGATGTGACACACTTTTAACTAAGTCAACTTCGGGGATAATCCAACGATCCAATCGACAATTTGAGACCGTGACACAACAAATTATCAATATTTCATAGTTGGTTCACTTTTCCTTTCATAAAACTAACGGCAAGTGGAATCATTGAGTTTTGTCTCTTGTGTCTCAAACTCTGCCAGATATATAGTAATATTATATACTAGCAACTGTAAGTAGATTCGAGTTACAAGTCCAAAGTCTTGCTGTAAAGCAAAGTAAATAAAAATTATTATTATCCCAAGGTCGAGCATGTAATGGGAATGAGTAATAAATGATAAAATTAATACGCTGTAGGTATACCTTATATAATAAGTGTATGTACTTATCTATGAGTGCAAAAACATCTAAATTCCATCTAAACAGAAAGCGATTGATAAGTACTTTTGTAAAAATTAAAAATATAAATCCAGATTTTGTTAATACTTCAGCCTGCTATGTCAGCAGATTCAGAATTAAAATATTCAGAAATTGTGGGGATCAGAAGAAACACATGAACAATCAAAAGTTTAAGTTGTATCTGTATTTGTATATTGTAATGTAAGTAAAGAAAGCTGGTATACATTCACCTGCACCTGTATCATATTTAGAAGTTTACATATACCTACACATTTTCCACAAATCTAATAATGACATACCGTAGGTTTCAGATTAGCTATTAGTTGTTAGATGTTATACCATAAAGCACTTACAAAATTTTTATACATGACTGAAAATATTTTCTACCAACCTTCAATTCGCTGTTTTCATGTGTTGGAATATTATGTCACAAAAACATACAGTGTAGTTCTCAAATGTAAAATCAAAAAAGTAAACATAAAGTACAAGCAAATCTCCTAATAAACACAAAGCATATATGCACACATATGTTATTCTACTACACTGCAGACTGCACTGTACACAGAACACATAGTTACTTACAGACCACCCGCACTCACTCATCGTGTAAGGTGGAATTTGTAAGGTGTAAGTTCTGTATCTCTATCTGTAGAAAGCTATGTTTTATATTTAACTCTTACAAATGCGTTCTTAAAGAACGAGTCTCAGAAAATGGTTTTACATCAAATTTACATTAACTGCATACACAATGTCTGCAAATAGATATGTACTAACGAACCCAATTAGTACTTAAATGTACTATACTTAAAGCCTTTAGGCTAAAGGATTTCCATTTTTCATGCAGTTAGCGAAGGTATTATACAAAAAGGTATATCTTACAAATACCTACTAGTACCTAATTCAAAATTTATCACCCTTGCCCTGCCCAACTAATTTCGTGTGCATTTTTTTGAAGAGTATCATATTACTGTTGCAATATTGAAGTAGTATTATTAATTAATAATTATTATATTAAATAAAAATGTTCTTTCACTACACAGTGAAAGTTCCATTCGGTTTAGGTGACATTTTATATGGAATGAGGGATTGCATTTGTGAAGAGTGAAGAGACTCAAAGAATCAAAATATATGCACCAAATTCAATTGGACAAAATCGCTCCACTTAAATATAATAAAATTTTCACTTAATGAGTTTTTAGGCAATTTTATTAATGTTCAAAAACTACAATTATATCAGAGGGCTGAATTTTCAAGGGTAAAACACTATAATATGGCCTTTTAAAAGTTTCATGAATCCATTAACAATGGAAACTCTTACTCTTACGGTAGGTACACTCTTAGTCTGGTTAAAGCTGAGTATTATTTATCAATACAATTAATAATATCCATGGGTATACCACGCACAATGCTCTGCCTTGTTAACATAAGCTGTTTAGGTATAATGTAGATGATGAACCTACCTAGATTACCAATATTTATGTATACCAAATGTAGATACTTACACCATGATCACGAGGTTGTAAGTTACCAATGTATATGTACACAGATTTTATATAGATGAATAAGTTTTGCATATTGTTGGAAAACAAGGACTGACTAGCGTTTGATATTGATTAGCAACCTCAATAATTTCAATATCTTCGTACGGTCCTTCCAGGCACAATAATGGAAAAACTTTATTAATTTATTGGTTCTAGGTAGTTAGTAGATTCTAGGTGCATAGTGAAGGTAGATATTGTTTCACTGAGTTCTACGTAAGCAGGAGTTTGTGAAAATACATACCGGAGGCGGTGTTTTATACTATTTATGTAATACTATGTACATATAATAAGTAATTGTACACTAATTAAAATGCAAGTTAAATTTCATTGCATTGAAAGAACAGGATATACTATAGCTAATATAGATACACACTTTTACACGATAGTAATAGTTTTAGTTTTATGGTTTTAGGAATATGAAAATGACTGGGTTTGGCAATTCAAAACTAGCGTTGGAAGTAAAACAAATTGAGTTGAATTTTTACTTTTGGCCTATATTGTTTGACCAATGATTTATCAAAATCATCTACATGCATTTGGTACTTTGGTTTGATACCCTAACAGAGTTTAACTTGATGTTCTCCAGCTTTGCATTGCATGTTACATGCAGGAAGATGAACAGCGTCTCGTCATTTCATTGGGATGGAGACTGCTGGACTTAAGAGTCTGAGAAGCTCTCCAGCAGAGCTTTACTGGTACTACTCAACAAACCACTCTGATCCCCTCTCCAGGCAAGACTTGAAGAGAAACTCTGAAAGTTTTCAAAACGGCAAACTAAAGTATTCCCAACTTAACTTGGCTATATATAACCCATCCAAACCAAATCCTTAGTTTCTTTCACTTTAGTTCCATACCAACACCATCACAAAGATACTTTTGCGATTTAGATGGTTTCCTTAAGATCTCTTCTCTCTAAGATAATCTTATGGCTGAATCATGGACAACATAAAAACCTAACCAGGTACATGAATTAGGTATGTAGTACTTTTCTACAGATCTACTTAGTTTGACTTACAAAAAATACCACGAATTTGTGCAAGAGTTTGTGCCAATTAAATCCTTGTGCATTAATTGTTATCGTAAATGTAAGTACAAGACTATGTTCATATAACAATTAATGATACTACATAGAGGTATTATATAGGTACATAGTTCTATACAGTACACACAGGTAAAAAGTAATTTTTATGGTTCAAATATTTATTATCATATCCTTTTGGATGTTGTAACAATTTTTGAACAACCGCAACTTGTAAAAGGGCACTAAACATGATAAAACCTTTCTCAGTAAAAAAGAAAGGATAACACACAACTGGAATCCCTCGGGGTGTTCCGTTTCTCGATTTTTGTCAGCGAAAAATTGACCAAAGTGTTAGCTAAAACATGTCTTGAAGAAAGCAAAGCCGTCCAGTGAGTCAACATAGCATGAAATATTTGTCGCACCCTATTTTCTTCTTGCCGGCAAGTTCTTCAGTTTTAGTCAAGCCTTTCTCAAGCTAAGAGCAGCACATCTCTGTAAACATACTCATACTTTGAGTGGATTTGATAACATTTACTCCTAGACTGCTCCTACGAATAAAATACACAAACGAATTCTTTCTTTTGCGTGTTTGTGGCATGAATTTAGAGTATTTGAGAGAAAACAGTGAAACTTCTTGACTTTCTTTCGTTTGCATATGTATTTACATAATAATATACCTAAGCAATAAATTAAGTAAGACTTACAATATTTAATGTTTCAATCAACCTGGTTTCACTTAATTATTTTTCCTTAATTTTCGTTACTTAATGTATCTGACTAAAGTGACTTGACTCAACATTATGAATTATTAAATACAAAGGAAGTAATTGGAAGCAAAAAAGTAATATCGAAAATGTAGGTCTAAGTACCTATGTTGTAGGTACTGTATATAATTTACCAGGTACTTTGACTTAACCAACTTTGCGCTTTCACTTACTTCACATAATATGCACTAGGTACGTGTCCGTCTCTCTGAATAATGTAAAGCGCCACTCGGTGCTGTACAGAAGGTACCTAGTCTCTAAAATTTCCGGACCTTAGCTACATTGTTCGATTTTATGTTGAAGGAATTGAATGGCAATAAGTCTGCTGTGCTGGAGACGTAACGACCGAGTAACCTAGATCACCTGGAAGAAAGAATTGTTGAAAAGCCAAGGCTATTATGGAACATATTTGATACAATTGTGAAGACCGTATGGAGCTTTGTATAATTCAGAGAAAGAAATGGAGAGAGCATTTGCGAAAGTGGGAGAAAGCACGTGTGAATTATTTCTTATGTACATAGTATCTTTTATACTGTAGTCTGAAGGACACTACAAACTCAAGTTTTTTATATACAGACATAGACATTTTTATGAGACTAAATTGATTGATTTTAAGTATTTCAAGTCTTGAATTACAGTCAATACTTCTCTGGTTATATAATTTATGCCATTAATTTATGCTGTAGTAATTGTTGAGTGAAAAGAGGACATGAAGTGCTGACAGGGACTTGAAAAACATGAAAGAAACTGAAAGTTGGAGATTGACTGTTTAGCCAACAAAGATTTGTTTACATATACACGGAAGTTGAAAGGGCAGATATACAATAGCTGGGAAAGATGGTAAAATGCAAGGAGTTTGGAGAGAAGAGGTGGAGTGTGTAGGATTCTAATTCAAAGAGCGGAGTAGGCTTTGTGAAACAATAATAATGCAAAGTTGCTGAGTCAAGGAAAAAGATATGGAAGTTGGTATAATATGTTGGAGGAGTTATTCTGCCGTCGACTGTTGTAGCACGCATCTATTTAACTGCAGGATGCTTTCAGGTCGGATATGTGGTGCACTGTGGATAAGATAAGTGAATGAGATGGGAAGGTAAGAGTAGGTATTTGGTTATATTTAATATATTATACATAAACCTTATTCAGACCCATCTCCATTCCTTCGCAGTTTGATATACAGAAACAAGTTATAATGTATATTAGTGTGTAGTACTAGAGCTACTACAAGGATATTACATAGGATGCCTATTGCATAGGGAAAAGTATCCAAAAAAGAGCTGAGATAAAGTTGAATCGGGATGCCGAGCCTTGTCCGTTGTCTACCGACTGGCCACGAGACGAATGGACGGAATTTTGGCTGTTGTTGTTGAGCGCTGTTCTTTCTTCACAACTGGCATTGTCTGTGTGGAATGGCACTGGACGGCATGACTCGACTCATTTTGAATCATTTCTATCTTCAGAATACTTGAACACTTTACTTACCTATTTTCACAAAGGCGGTAATACATACAGGGCCGAAGAGACGGAGTCCCGCTACGTAAAGAGGCGATCAGCGGAATGCCACGCCAAACCAGTAGCACTCACAATCACGAGAGAGTTCTGAGAGAGTAGTGGAGTAGAGTAAAGTAAAGTAAAGCAGATCACCCGGCTCCTTGAAAATCCGACTCGAGTTGATTTCCACGAGTATTCTTCTCTCGCTCTATTCGGGTTCAGTTCAGTTCAGACTCAGAAGACCAAAGCCAACCAAGGGCAGTTGCTGCCAAACTCTTCTTTCTTTCCTTTCAGTCAGACTCAGGCTTGCTTACAAACTGTTTGCGTCCCTCCTTCCGTCCTGCCAACAACCACCAACTTCTTTTTCGCCAAGGCTCCACACAGCTTTTCCTTTCCTCGTTTCACATCTCAGCTTGACTTTAGTTGAATTGAGTCAAGCAATCCGAAAACCAAACCAAACCAAGTCGACGAAGGATAGTCGGAGTAGTTGTAGTCGGAGTATCTGTAAGAGCAGTTGACGGAAGGCAAAGCAAAAGCCAGTCAAAGTCTGTTCTGTCCCTGTCCTTGTCTACCTAGTCCTTCTCCAGTCTCTATACTATCTATTCCAATTCATTTCATTTCTATCCTATCCATTCTATAATATAACGACTTGATTTCACTTTGTCCAATAGATATTTTATAACTCATTGTATAGGAAGCTACCTAACATAGTATTTATGTAAGTAGAATAAGAACCAAGAACCTCCTAGCTATAATATTATATGTACTTAACTTACCTAGCTCTAGCTACTAGTACAAGCTAACTATTTCTCCAAGTACAGGAGTACAGTAGAAGTAGTGTGGCAGAGATAGCAAATCCTTTTATAAGCTGAGTCACCTACACTTCTGCCGCGTATGTGTAATATCCTCCTTACATATTGCTCTCCGTAGTTTAGTTCACCGATTTTCGGATTCAAGAGATAGAAAACGGACTGCTTTTGCCTTTCCTACTATGGTAGTAGTATTCTCTGTCTCTTTCCACATTATTGCCATAGCATGTGCACTCTAATTCGTGTACTTTACTAGTTTATTACCTACTGGCTATACTCTTCTGTACAGAATGTACATAGTCCATTGAGATAGTTCGTTCTATGTGTATTGCTCTTTTTTACGTGTGTCAGTCAAGACTCGACTATTGTCTATTGTATTGTAATATCAAAGTAGCAACCAAACCAACCAACTCAACTCTACCTTTTCCCATTGTCTACCTTTTGCCAAACAAAGGACAAAAATGTAGTTTTCTCTGAACAACATAGTCGGGCTTGTCAAAATCTGTCCCTGGGCTTCCGTCTCTTTCTTCCATTGTATCATAAGCACCGGCCTCGTTTTCAAATCTCTCCAACATCATTTGACAAAATGCCTAAGAAATTCCTTCTCTTTGCTTTCCTTTCAAAAAGAAACTTGCATCTTCACTCAAACTATTCGTTTTTAAACAAAGAATATACATCTCGATAGATACTATTGTCAACCACTGAGCCTTTATCAACCATGAATGTCAATGCAAGAGATTGACCATGAATGTGCCACAACGTTTTCCGAACACTTTAAAAACATTTCAGATAACTTGAATTTACTCCCGATATATTTACATTCGCACTAGAGCTGGAAACCGATCGCACCGGCACAGCTCAAACCCGAACCCGTATATTACGGGTTTGGGCTTCAAGTTTGATATATTGAAAAGGAACGGGTAGGGTTCATAAAGAAAGTTTTCGGGCTTGGTTCGGACTGAGCTTAAAATAATGTAAACAAAAATTGAAAGGTTCCATGTGAGAATTCATTTGAATTTCATTCACCCATTTCTTGTGCCTACTTTGTTTAAATCTCTATATCAAATCTGATTTTGCTCATACTTACTATAACTAGGTAGGTATGTGTAAATTTGAGTTCGGACCGGTTTAAGATATATAGGGTTCGGATCGGGTTTGGGTTCAAATAAGCCTACCCGTTCCATGCTCTAATTCTTAATCAGTTTTCATAACATTTGTATTCCAAAGTATTCTATTCGTATGATTATTCATCTGTACATTGGAGGAGTTGAAACATTTTTGAAATTAAATAGAAGATTAATTTTTCAAGGCGTTTTATAAAATTATTCTAATATTATAGGCAATACATATTCACTAAATTCATTCTTTAGATAAAAGTTTCTTGCAATCATTCGAATGAAGGCAACCAACTGGGAAGAGATTACCAGTATATTATATGCATTGGTATTGTTTTTTGCAACAGATACAGTTGGATACAAAACAATGAGGTTAATCGAATGATAAAACCACTTTCTCTAAAAAATAACCCTAAGTAATTGTTTAGCATGTTAATGTAGTTTAAAAGAGATTTAAGATTCCTAACGTACTTTTGACGCAATTAGTCATTTGTGACTAATTTACGTGCCATAAAAACTGCGTGGTCATTATATAGAATGAGTAACTGAAGGAAATATAATTCCCTGGCACAGATCTAAGAGAGAATGTTAGGCGAAACACCGTGTCGGTGTCACCCAGAAAGCATAAATCCAATACCAACGGGAAGACATCCAGTAAAATGACAATTATATCATAATCTGATAATGTTCTCTCTGTCTTATGGTCACTGGAGTGCCGTCGTCTTCCCCTGCTTTACCTCCAGGCAGTTTTCCTCGTTCACTGCCTTCCAATTTTATCGCCACCATCCGTATCCATTACAAATTACATAACATCCCTTACCTATGTACCTCTCAATTGCTTTATCAAATTACAGTTGTCTTAAAAAAATCTGGCGCACCATGGCCATGGGTTAATCCTCTAGTATTATGTAGTTAGTTTGTAAACTGTTAGTGTAAACAAATAATATTATACAATAGGTACCAGTACCGCTAATAATATGTTTTGCTTGTATTTTGTAAGAAAATAATCGAAGGAACTTAAATCACTGGTACCTATAGATATGTATAATAAAATAAATTAATACCTGACCTTATTTACAAAAGGTAGCTGAGTATTATGAATTTTTGTTCAATAAATCCAATGCAATTGTATGTATGTAATGTATTGCACAAAAAATAGAGAAATAATTGCCAACTAAAAGGACAGTGTGTGTGAATGAATGAAATTGCTGGTTTCATGTGTGGTACAGTTGTCAACACTGTTTTAGGTGAGAATCTCATGGATTGTATGAGGAGCCATGATATGATGGGAGAATAATCTTATTGGATGCAGAACGATGGTGATTAGTAATGATAGATACATGTGTGGGAGACTGGAGATAGTGTAGACAAAGATAGAAAATAATAATCACATGATATTATTGGATATGAAAAGAAGACGCTGGGATTATAAGTTTAAGCTCCCGTCCCTTGAGTTTTCTAATATTTCTAAATGACTTTGCTAATGCGATATGCATAGTGAAAATTACATAATCTGCATTATTATAATGAGCAATTTCCAAAGTATTAACATCTTATAAGCCAAGATGAAATTGAGTTGATAGAATTTGAGAAGTTCTGCGTTAGATATGTCGCATGGCATTTTCTGTCTGGGTCCATAATTAGTAAAATTGAAAAGTGTGGAAGAGGCTGCTACATAGCCCATACTCCATAGCAAACCAACCCACCTTAGCTAATAATATTATTAGTTGCACAGTATGTCTTTTAGAAGATTCAGATGTTCAGATATAAATTGTAATACGGTATAAAAAAGTTTTCTGAGAAGCTTCCACTAATTAAAACGCAACCGTAAGACGGATCTCATCTTATAGTTTGCACTGCTTTCCCCATGTTGATATACGCACTCTCGTACTATCTCTATATCTCACAGTCTCTTCTGGTTGTCATTAAAATCAAATGAATGAGCCGCTGTATGTATACTTACATTATATGTAAGTGCCTATGTAAGAATAGAGCAGGGAAAGAGACTCTCGTCCCACTCGGATGGTTAAACCAGCTTTGTGAACGAAAAGACAAGGCATCATAAGGCACACAGCAAAATATTAAACCTTCTCCCGACTTTTCTTCTACACTTCTTCCTATACTTTCCCTACTATTTGTGTATACTCTTTCACTCAACTAATATCACAGCAATCAGCTCATCATCCATTCTAGATGTTCATCCCACTTCTTTCACCAGTAGTTCCCCCACTAACCAACTTTAGCCGAGAAATTCTACACGCTATAATATTACCAATGAGTAGCTACCTAGACCTACCAGAATGATCATATCTCTAAAATATGACTAGCAAATGTATCCATTGCATAACTACGACAGACTGTGCTTCTCCCTCCATGTAATATTATGTGTCTAATTAGTACTACCTTCTTTCTTCCATACTAGAATGCGTCTGATGTATAATATTTATCACTTTGTCACTATGTACAGATATACATTACATATCTATGGCTATGTTTATACTTGTGTGTGTATATGTATTATACATGGTACATGTTAATTCACTTTTGGCAGGTAGGTGCATGCATATTATGTATGTACAGATATGGTATAGTAATGATGCTATTATATAAGACATACAAAATAAATGCGATAAGTAATGAATTCAGAGTCTTCTTTGTCTGAACACTTTAAATACTGGCAAAGTGGTTTACTACACTACTACCACTACTCACACACACACAGACACACACACTTTTTCTTCTTTCTCTCTCATTCTTTCCTGCCGTGCGATTTCTCTTTTGCTCTCTCTGTCTCTTTCTCTCTCGTGTGTCCTCCTCTTAAACCGAATCATCAAAGACTCTCAGCCTTTTCTTCCTACCTACTCCTGTGTAGTTCTATGTAAATAAAACTTTCTATCTGTGCATTCTCATCTCCCTGAATGTTAAAGGTTAGGTTAGCAAGGCTTGAGTAACAACTAAACTATCCTCTTCTCATTCATTCATAAATACTATACTTGCTCCTAGAATAGCAATATGCAGTGTTTATTGCACCATTACCAAAACTACCTACTACTACCTTCCGTCCCAAATTATGGATAAATAATACATAATATGTATGCTCCTTGTACTTGCAATAAGAGCAGCAGTAGTATAGTTGTAGTAGAAGTACTTTCCTCAAGGAAATTTTCAAATGTCTAGAGAAAAGAGAAAAGTCGGATTTTTGATTCTTGCATCCAAGTGGTCCTACAAACAGTTTCCAACGCTCCTCAATTTGCAACTAAACAGTATTTCATTCCAATGCCCGAATTTCAAGAGTTTTACCTTTACCGTAGATTTCATTAACACTGGTTTACTAGTTCTTATGCTGCAACAACTCATACTACTAAAACAGAAGCAAAAAAAATACAAAAACAGAACTATTGGCAATTATTATTATTCCAATATTTGCACATAACCAAAAGGCTATTAATTAGTCGTTTCTTTTCTGTATTCCATAACCAAAAGCACATTAGATGTGTAATAAATAAGGTAAAAATATTTTAAAATCTAATTGTTCTGATAAGCTGCACTAAACGAAAAACTTTCTGTTTTGAAAATGTATGTTGCTTCTTATGTATACAGCAAATTAAGGTAAAAGAGCAAAAAATTCAAATTCATTTCAGATTTCAACATGTGCAGTGCAGATTCATATTAAAGTACAGTGGATATAAATTTTTGCAGTAACAGCCAGTTATTAAGCATGAAGCTGTACCGTTAGCTCAGCTTAAATGGAATCACCGAAGCTGAAAATTTGAAAGGAAAAGATTGGAGGAAGGTTCTATTGCACGCCGGATCATAAAGCTTGGCTGCTAAGGCATGCACATTAGTTTATAGTGTAGTCAATTTTATATAATTAATTAGCTCTTGAAGTGCAAGTAAATGAAAGTTAACCTGACATAGAATGCATAAGGACTGTATTCTGTGTAATATAAAGTACGTCCAGCTCACTTTATTACTGTACTTTGTACTTAGGTACTACGTTTCACTTAGTGCTGGTTGTATCGTTCCAATTCTTCAATTCCCTTATAATTTTATTATAGCTACACTAACTTAACCATTCAATTCCTCAGGTGGAAGTAGCAGTCTGGTGCTCCTCTTGACTCTCTCCTTGACAAATACTCAGCAATAAATGAAGTATAATAATTGATTATACATACATTTCGTTTTGTTATATAATATATTAGGTAGGTAGGTACTATGTAAAATCTACAAGGATACATCTGAGGCAGCCCTGGTTAAATATTCAGTACAACTGAATTTGTTAAAGGGCAGGACCCCCTAATTTTCCCATTGAATGAAAGAACGTTTACTTAAGTCGAAGGAAGTCAAGTAAATGCCTCGCAAGCCGCTAAATCACATCTGCTTACCACCTTCATTACTAATTCCCTTTAAAACAGAAATTGCATGTAAATGATGGCATGGAAGTGAATACGGAGGAAGTCTGTCACTTTCACTGGTTCTTTCGTTCATAGTCAGATGGGAAGCTTTATTATGGCAGTTTAAGTTTCTTGTGTCGGATTGTAGGGCATGTGTGCATATGTGTTTTCCGTAATGGAGAATACGTGATGGAAAAATGAATCCTTGAAATCTGTCTCTCTGGGAAAGAGAGTGAATATTTAAAGCACTGTTTTGCTGTATCATACCTATTTGCTGCTCTGAGAATGTGAAATGATTTCAGTTTATGTATCTCCGAATCTTAGTTTGCTTCAGTAGTCCTCAGAGTGAAGTTGGTTGTGTATTTAAGCGAAATAGACAATACACGAGGTACACATAACTACTATCTACTAAAAGGAGGTAGTAAATGTCCATATTTTAGAACTTTTATTATATTTTATGCATCCAACAACAAGTATTGCTTTTTGCAACACAACAGGAACAACTAAAATACTTTCGGCGGCTATACAACATTGAACATTCAAGTGTTTCATGAGTGAGAACTCTGCATGTGCATCCTTCTACTTACAAGAAGTCTTTACTAAGTTTCGAGTTTTATCTCCTGTCTCATCTAAAGCTACGTTACTACACAACTTTTTTTATTTGTGGAACACATTACAATGTCGAAGCTATGATTCCTGTCTGTGCTCTAGGATAAATCTCATCATACTCCACTTCATTTTAACATACATTTTTACAAATAAATTACTTACTACAAATAATTCAAGTAAAAAAATTACTCGATTGGATACACATTGTATATCTGCTATCAACTATAAATAAGCTAGTGAACAAATCGGATGTCTCTCTCACGATCAGTTTCCGAATTTATTTCTTTTCTTTCTTTCCTTTGTTGCATAATGCATTGCTGACAAATTAATTGTTAATATCAATACCTACTTACTTACACTTTGGTTGTTGATTTATTTTTCACATACCTATAAGTACCTGTATAGATCCATTGCATCGTGCAACATTGTATGAGTTTGACTTGAAGGGCCGCTTGTCTCATTGCCAAGAAATGAAGTTCAACAAAAAGCTACCCAGGCCCAGGACTCGTGTAACACAGCCATTCTATAGGCGAAAATGGGGTGAAAGCATTGGTAAATATGAAGATGTCAATCAAGTGATTAATTAACACATGAGAGCACAAAATGCATTGAGAGTAGAAGTGAATGAGATAAAAAGGGAGGCGATGAGGAAGGGATGTGTGTTGATGATGACAAGTAAAAACAGTGGATATACCTAAGGAGTTGTTCTTGTTGTTTAGCTATGTCGGCTCGTGCCAAGCCACACAATGAGAAATGGATTGGAAATCATCACATTCATCAAGGGACACAGCACAGGACGACTACACAGTTACACTTACACATGATACGTTACATTTTACATTATACCCAGCAGTATGGCACGGCATAGTAAACTAGCTCACACTAATGGTAAGTGAGTGTAAGTTGGGAGGCAGGAAGGCGAGAGGAACTGAGGATCAACTTTGAGAGACAAGTCTCATATATATTGAATATTGTCTATTTGTCTGTACATTCCCTCAGAAAGATACCTACTACCTACTTTTCAGATATAAATATAACATCATGTATGTGTTTCTCAGCCATTTGTATTACTAGCATTAGTTGTATACCTCTAAATACATGCACACTACAAATACACTAAAAGAGTTATACCAAAGTCCACGGATGAGAGAAGGAACTACATACTTGTACATACCAGAACTAGGTCTGTAGTACTATGTGTATGTAGTAGTGTGCATTGCATACCTCACCAACAAGATACACACATTTGTGTGAGAGAAATCTTATATGTGCATCTTTTATCTGTAAAGTAAATCTAGTGCTGCTACCACACTCCTACTCCTACTACAGATACCCGTCCACTTGGAAAGAAGACAGGGACGAACTCTTGGTTAGGTTTGACTATAACTAACAACACATTATAGCATTACATGACATTACATCACTCTGTCTGACTCTAATAACTAACTCAACTCGAACTGCAGGCTGGCCTCGCATGCCTTGACTTGGCCTGCAAGAAACTGATAGAGTAAACAAGGGGAAATGGGCAAAGATGGGCGTCTATTTCCACATTGACTCACAGTAGGTGGTTTCCTAGCCATAAGCACTCACTCTCTCCTCGCACAGCTATTTCATTTCTTTCCTCGACCCTATGTTAGTTACTTAGCCTAAACTAGGCTGATGTTCTATTAGTTGTTGCAATATACCACTATGTATGTATGTAGGAGAGAACTACTACATACCACTTGGCCCCATGTAAAAGACCTATCAGTATGTACCATTCATATAGTAAATAGGTAGACAGATGCAATGCACTAACACAGTAGCACACCGAGAACTACCATCATATCATCACCCGAAAGAGTGCCACACTATTGCTAAAGCATCTCTATGTAAGGAACATCCATGTAATACTCCAGAATGTGCAGTATTAGTATTAGTACATACATAGTAAAGTAACTAGTATTTCTACCAGGAGTATGGTATAACTTGTATTAGCGTCAATTCGACTTGTAATAATACTAGGAGACTAGTAGCACCGCCAGTATTCAGTAGTATATAGGTAGCTCAACTACCAGGCTCACTTTATTCCATTCTATTCTATTTGACTACACATGGCAGAGTGAGAGGGATTCTATTGTGTTGCCTCAGACCTGAATTGAACTCAACTGGATAGACAGACATTATTTATTCTACTACATACTACGAGCAATAGAATACAAATATCATATCGAATGGAGTATGTACACATCATAATATCCTAACACACTACATAGTAGCAGCATGCTGCTTAGTGATAACTAGTGTAAAAAGCTAATGTTTAACACAACAGTGAATACATAGTTGCTGCTATGTATTTAAGTACTTGTATTACTAACACCTCTGTCGCTCTTCCTCCTCCAAACAACACAAGAATACATAGAGTTGCAGCTCATAATATTATCTGAAGCATTATTACGGCAGATATTATTGCTTTAACACAAGTGTAATACATAATAGCATGTCTAGACTCAGATTCTAATATAATGGAGGTAGCTAACAGTGTAGTGTAGTATACATTGCTAGTTAGTCGGAGTAAAGTAAGAGAGTGTCACTGAAAGTGGCATGGTCTCCAGCACTCTACACTATTAGTAAATATACACATACTACATAATACATACATAACATTGTAAGCACAGCTAAAAGTATTTTGTGTCCGCTTTGCTTTACTTTGCCTTGCTTTTCGTTTCTCTTGCATTGTATGTACAGATCTGTATTCTGTATATTCCTCACTCACCTTCATCACACTACAGACTCCAGATATTGAGGAATGGAGAAGCTATGAGGAACTACGAGGAACTACTAGGGCATCAGATACTTACTATGAATGTACTAAGACAATATAAGTGCATTACATCAAAGAGAAAGTCATACTATGGTATAGACACTCTGTGCGAACACAATTCAAAGTTAACTCTTGCTTTGGTGGACAGGAAGAAGAGGAATGAATCTACTCCTCCGTTGTGCCACCAAAGACTGTACAGATTCAATTTTACCAATGTAGCTACAAACTACTAGCACTAGTCCCAACCAACACCAAGACTTCATGCAATAATAACATGCTTTTGACTTTTCCTCTGTAGCCAGAGAGATATGAAGCAATGCAGATATTGCATTTCGACACAAAAGTGATTAGGAACGAGAGACTTTCCTCTTCGGAGAAGCTAAGAATTGTAAAGCTGTTGAGTTGACAGATTTAAAGTAAATTGAAAGAGATGAATGTAAGTGTTTGGTTGTGAGTTCTGAAAAGTAACGGCAAAGTACTGTTGCCTAGATATATTCATGCACTATTGTTACTATACACTCTCTCAAGTCACAACTAATTTATAATACCTTTTCTATCGCTTGTAGTGCCACTAGACCCAAATATATTACTCATACAGATACTTACACATATAAAACCTATGACCCATACCCTAGTAGTCCCGTCCCATACCTGAGGCTCACAGATTCACGTTCCCACTTGCCATTGATATGAATATTGTAGGTAGAAACTAAACTGGAAAGGTAAAAGAGAGAAAGAGGATGAGAGACACAGAGAAAGAGAGCGGGTATTATTGTAGTCGGAGTACATAGAAGTAGTGGGTGGGCATTAGAAACATATAGAGATGAATAATAGCAACCCTACATGGAATAGTACGAGTTGTAGATGAAATGAACGAAGGAAAGTAAACTGAAATGTACATCTCCGTGACATGCTATGGTTGAATGTATGTACTCCCGCACTATACCTACCTAGCTATGCATACATACCTTCCAATAATACCTATCGTCTTTGGATTTGGTTAGTTCTATGCCTTTGACTATGAGCTATTGCTATATGCTTGTCCATGTCATCATGCATGTGTGCAAGCATATACCTATGTACATAGGTGCAATAGTGTGGAGAATGTGTATGGACAAAGCACATATAGCTGAGGAGGAAAATGAAGAGTGTATCCGGAGAAGATATAGGCAGACAGTGTGGTAGAGTATTAGTATGTAGTAGGAGTATGTAGTAGGAGTAGATGGGGAAACTAAAGTGAATATCACAGAGGGTATCCGGCTGCTCTGGTGTGGTGTAAAGTAAAAGTCTAGGTACAAAGTAGTAGAGATATTAAAACTAGAACAGAGAGTTGTCTACTATGTACTAGCAATATGTACTACATAGAGCTATTGGTAAGGAAGGTTGTGTACTGGTAATAGCTGTAATAATATAAAGCTCGGGAAATGAAGGGAGAGTACTGTAAAGAGTAGTGTGAGCTAAGAATGTACCACACACAGAGTTAGAGACACAGAGAGACAGAAGAATAAAGTAAGAGTAACTCTGTTCTGTGGAAGTAGTAGTAGAACTTTAGTAGATCCAGTCCAGCGCTCGTGTTCGTCTTGTACAATAGCTGGAGACTGTATGTATGTAATGGACGGAGGGAGTATATCCAGTTCCATGTGTGTGCAGTGTATAAAGTGTATGCTGTGCTTGTGCTCCGTCATGGGAGAACATAGGAAAGCATTGAGTTGCATACACACTACACTTTCAACAGTGCTCAGCTTTCTCCATGGAGATATTGGATGTGAGTGAGTATGGGACATGGGATTCGGAGGATGTATGTATAAATGTATGTAGGATGAATGTATGTGTGGATGTATTATGAATGTATGTAGTGTGAATGTATGTATGAATGTATGTATGTGCGTTGTATGTAGTAGGAGTAGTATAGTGGTATGGTGTAGTAGGTTGGTTGTGCAGACTTGTAGATTGTTGTAGTATGTGTGTAGTAGTAGGAGTAGAGTAAAGTGAGTATGTAGTAAGTGTAAGAGTACTACTAGGAATAGTAAGAGTCGGTGGAGGATTTTCGTTTGGTTGTCTCCAGTTGAACAGAGCTGAACTGATCTGAGCGGGTTTGGAAGGCAGGAAAGCATAGGAAAGACTTTGGTTGTGTCTTTCCTTACGTTTCCAGAATATCTGTTCTCTGTTCTGTTCTGTTGGTTGTGTGTCTATCTAAATACTAGTCTGAGATCGGGTAGTGTGTGTGTGTGTGAGTTTTTAAGTAGGTAGTACTAGGAGGTAGTAGTATGGTTGTAGTTGTGGTGGTGGTAGTAGTAGGATTGTAGCGATTCGACTAGTCAGTTAGATATAAGAAGTGTTCTGTGTGTGTGTCTCTCTCTTTGCTCCTGCTGGTCTGGTCTAGTCTGCTGGTCTATTCTGTGTGTGTGAGCTGAGAGTAGCTGAGGAGAGTACACGGCAAAGCACACTGCTAGAGCGGAATCGGTTTTTTCGGGACGAACCGTTTTGAAGGAAACGGGATCTCAGAGCGCAGGGCTGCACCCCGACTGTCAAAAATGGATTCCGCTGTGAAATTAGGGCGAAAATTGCTCTTGTTTTGAAAAGCTTCTCCTTTCTTTTTTCGGGCTTTTCGACACTTACTTGAGGAGAGAAAGAGCTAAGGCTGGCCTGGACAAGGGAGCCGTCCTTATCTTACTGTCTTCTTCGTGTCCAATCGCCCAGGCGGATTTTCCCTTTTTCATTTACTCCTTTGTTTCCCCGTGTGGTGCTCTTCTTACTCTTACTACCAATACTACTACTACCACTACTACTAATACTCGTCTCGTCGTCCTATAATCATACATGTATAATAGTAGCATGTATGTATGTAGGTAGTGTGTCCGTGTCCCGTGTAAGCTCAGCTCGTCATTGTCATCCTCCTATCACACCAACTTACATACAACAGACACACATGCTTGCATACCTTCATATAGTCACCAAGACGTGCACCCACACATACAATTACCATTACAAAAATCCGTGCTCCTCTCCCACTACTACAAATACCATTATTACTACAACTCCCCGTTCATAGTTCGATTAGCACGATCATTCATTACCATACAAATAAAGTTGAAACCTCCGCAAAAAATTGACAACAACATAGCACACACATTGCAACTACGATAATACCAAAAGGGCTCTGGGCTGCCACTACTACATTAGTGGCAATCAGCCACGCACACTTCCATCACACAGTTTTTTTGCTTCTTCATCAGATTCCTATTCTATTTAGTTTTAAATCAACAAAAAAGTCACTCCTTAATATCACAGCTTTCCATCAGCAGAACCAGCAGTCCATTCTCCGTTAGTTTTCTAGTAGTCATCATCATTGTTTCCCCACCACCACCAATTTCACCATCAGCCCAGTCAAGTCACATCAGATCAGATCGAAACTCATCTACTAGTCCAGTCAAGCGAATCTAAATCCTCTTGGTGGAGATACAACGTATGTACAAGAGATAAATCAACTTTAACGGAAAGATATCACTCACTCACCGCTGCTCCCACTGATTCTGTAGTGTTATTGTGTTTATATGATTATTATTATATTCAATACGCACACATCCTAGAGTCAACTACAATACAACTACAGCCACTTTACATTACACGACACTACAGGGAGTACAAAAGAAAACAAGCAGTAAAAGTCAAGGGAAAGAAGAAAGAATAACAGCAATTAATAATATATTGGCTCCGTGTCTGTAACGTGGTTGGTTGGTTGCGTGGATTATTGCTCCTCGTCGTCCTCCAGACCAGCACCAGACCACAGTCTCTTTTGTGTGTTAGGAAAAAGTTTTTTGTATCTGTAACAGATTGTTGGTGGACGGTCCTTGACGAGAGACTTTTCACTGATCTGACGTGCCGTGCTCATTTCATGTGCTTCCTAAACAAATAACCAAGTTGTACATTTCTTTGCATATTCACCATCTGCTGTTTTGGTCTCAGTCAAAATTATTAGCCTTCTCGTCTCCACCTTGCTCTGGCTGCAATAGCCTTTTCCTCATTTTTCGTCGGGATAATTGTCAAGTCATTAAACACTAGGGGGAATTCTTTAATAGCACACGGAGAAAGTGCCGACCACACGACCAGAACCCAAAAAGCTCAATAATACAAAGTTTGCGTTTACACTGTCAAGGTTAATTGTTGTTGTAAAGTCATTTCATTTTTTATTCATTCGTCATTCGTAACATCTTCACCCTGTTCCACACACACAAACACAAACGTATACATACACCACCAACACCAATTAAACCTTGCCATTCATAACTTATTACTGCTATATTATACATACATACACTGTTACATACATACACTACAGATACTTACAATATTCTATGAGCCACTATTTGTTCAACGTTGTTGAGTAAGGCTGCTGGTTTGCCTACTTTTTTCAGTTAATAGTTCCTCTCAGGTTTACGGTGAAGTAATAGTTGTGTGTGTCTGTGTGTGCATGTTGTTATTACTACGAGTGCTCGTCCATTCAACTGTGTAAGTCTTCGTTGCTGAGGTTGATGCAGTTATCTTAAATATATTATAAGAATACAACTTCAGCCGATTACTACAAGACAAAGGGGAATTCACCTAAAGTGTGTTTACAGTTCAGCTCCATAATATTCAACAAACCTTAGTGTAAAAGGTGAGATTTTCATTACTTCACATACCATAAGTAATCTCTTCAATTTGCACCTGGCTCCTTCCCTTCTTGTCTTGTGAGCAAAGTCTTGTTATAAATTAATAATACATTGCATATGATAAGTTTAATCATTGTGTTCGTATTGTACTGATGATTTTTCAGTTAATAGTTCCTGACGGAGAAAGTTGTGGTTGAACAAAAGCTCTTAGCAGGAAAGTAGGATAGGAGCTGTTGCTGCCCTCATTCTTAATTTAATTGTGACGTACAAGCTGATGGCACACGGGGGGGCTCTGCCAATCTGAATTGGTAAGTTACCATCATCCAATATTCACCACTGTATTTTACTACACACAACATCTAACATTATTGTCTTTATTGCTCGTACAGAAAAATATTTCTCCCCCAACCCAACCACACTACAGCCTAATTCAACAAACCTCATTTGAATTGTTTTTGCACCAGCGTTTTGCTTTCATCTTGGGGATAAATACTTTTATGTACAAATATATACTCAGCTAGCATTTGTAGTAGTGTCTAGATCTTCCTAGGTATTGTAGGTATGAGAGTGTGAGCCAATTTAGTTGAAGAGCTGAACGTGGCCATTACTTTTATTATGTTGTGAAGACCAATTGTGTTGTGTTGGTGTAATGGTTATTTGTACTAGTCGTAGTACATAGAATATAATATTATTATGCAGATAGTTTGCATAATATTTTAAAATGTAACTTGTTGCAGAAGTCAAAGCGATTTCAGAGTTGGTTTCGTATGTTGTATGTATGTAGTTACTTACTTACTCAGGGTGCATACATACATACATAAGTATGTGCTATACTAGGAGCTATGTGTATACAAAGTATAGACAAAGATCGAGATAACAAGAGAGAATGCATACGAAGTAGTGTTGAAGTACCTGTGTGTGGCACATTTGCACTGGGAGAGAGAAAGAAAGAGAGAATTGAGTATCAGTCTGAATATATATGTAGCAGTAATAATAATAGTAGGAGTAGTCCCATTTGAGTACGTATCGTTTACTTACAGTTTACACTACACTTTGCACTTACACACAGCATATCGCCATGGCATGGCATGGCACACCACTTGGCGCATAACACAATACGCTCTATTCTATTTCATTTCATCGCCCTGTGTGAACTACTCGAAGAAGTGTATTTGTGAGTCAAGAAAAGCCAAAGTGACTAGATACGAGACCATAGACGAATTCTTAAAGCTAACTGAAGATGCACATTCAAATAGTAGTCGTCGAATGTTGAATGCTGAGATTTAGAAGAGCTTCATGTATATGCAGCTCTGTCTGCTTTTACTTTTGCTCTCTCGTCTCCTACTTGTACCAACGACGAGTCTCTCTCAACATGCGAATATAAACGATAAAAAGATTTAAATAAGACAGGTGTGATTCAATGCACGTCCGTTCCCTTCCACTTTTTCCTCGACTTTATTACACTCAAAAAATACCATACAAGCAAGCACAACCAATACACATCCACACATTGCAAGCATTCTTACATTTCTACTTAACACTCTGTTTGTATGTGTCTACATAATAATATCTCTCTTACAACCATCACAGCACCTTCCTTATTACATATTCCACCATTACGACTTACTCCACTTTTCCACACTCATTATCTTAACAAACGAATATTGCCATGTGTAAAAAACTACACAATCACAAACACACAATAGTTCCATCCTTCCATTCTACATGCAATAGCATTCTACTACCTATAGATAACAATAATCTTTATAAAGAGATATTGCCTCACTCAAATATCCACGCTTGTTCAATGCACACGTTCACAATCCACACACTATACACTATACAAGCTTAGCTTTTTAGCCCATAATTTCAGCACTAAAAATTCTAATGCCATATGAATAGCAAACTTAACCATTTTATGGAGTCTTTACTCAAACCACCCTGAAAAACTATTCAAACAAATAAGAACACTATGGAATAACTCAGCTTTTATTGTTAACAGATTCTACTACACGCAATCTCATTAGTATAGGCCATAGGCAAGCATTAAGCATGCTGTTAATTTTTTACAACATTACACCAACAAGATGTAAAAGTGTTTTTAACTTTTACCATTTTACCAATGTAGTACATACAACAAAGTCAACCTTATCCATTAAATGTGACTTTATGACTTTGACTAATTTAGTAAATGAGTATTTAAATGTCAATTTAATGACATTTTTAATGCTTCATGCACTGTACATGGAAAACCCATGCAAAGCTACTTAGGAAACAAGAAAGTTTGACACAGCGAGTGACAAAGTGACAATTGATGTGCTACTTAATGGGGGAAATACTTGTTTATTAGCTTAAGAGCTTTTCTTTTGGTGTATACATGTATTTGGTTGTATTAGTATTAGATGATGGTAAGTCAAGTGATGTGTTAATCGCGGAATAAAGTGTTTTAAAATCCTGTGATTACACACAGGGTGTTTTAGACAGCTAATAAGTACGTGTGATAAAGTGTAAAAGTGCGGAAGCAACAGTGTTAGTGAGTGAGAGAGGGAGTTTAGTTGAGTACACAGTTTAGCGGAGAAGAGTATTAAATAGTGTTGGGGACATGGACGGAGCTATTATTAGTACAATGAGCATTTAGGTTGCGTTAGGTACACACACAGGGTTGACACGGGTTTCTACAATGGTTATATAGGTAGGTAAACATTCCGTGAGCTATTGTTGTGTTCTGGTGTATTGTAAGGAAACTAAAGACACAATGGAAGGTTCGTTTAGTGCAGTGTTGGGCTGACAATGAGAGAAAGCCAGAGCCGGAGATCCGGTAGACAGGAGAGTGTTTAGGAGGTGAAAGCTGGAACATGTGCACCCTGTTAATTATTAATGATGTTTTTCTACTCGGTTCAGGCGTTTGGTGGGTTGTTGGTTGTTCCGGTTTAAGCAATGGAGCTGTCTGCTCTGAAATTAAATACAAATGGTCTTCCACGCGTATACCTAACAATCTATTACAAATACTACACAACTACAACGAAAACACATACATTTCTACGCCACAGCTACAGCTCCGCACTTCTTCTCTCATAAGTAATGACTCTTCGTGGTGTATACTTACCATTTACCAACGATACATTTGTTTCTTCATTCTACACCAACACTTACACTACACCAGCACTATTCTACATATAATAACGCTACATTATACCACTGTATAACGTGTGTGGCTATTCTGTTAGTGTTAGCGATACATTACATTGCACAATACTACAAAATCCAGTACAAGTACCCAAAATAGTTTCGTTTCATTTCATAAGTACATTTTGTGTTTTCACCCACTCTGCCACTACAACTCTCCAATGTATTATTAGGTGTGTATGTGTAAACATGAATGGTATGTGAAAGCTGTATATACTTTCTACACTATGTGCTGTGTGTTTGTTACGTTACATTAGTACGTTATGCTACAATTACTTTCATCTACTGCTACGATGTCAAGCTACAGAAATAACTCTCTTGTACATACTTTGTTCGAATTTGCTATGATATCTGTAAGTACACGTATAGCCATAGCGTATAAATTCCGTTAAATCCTGACTATGTATTATACCTACTGCTTTGGTGGTAGGATAGGATGTAGGTGTTTACTAGTAGCTAGTAGAATGTATACATACATAGTAGTAATACATAATAAGTTTATGTATATGTGAGTAAAGGTAGTAGTAGTACAAACAAATTGTGATGGTGCACTTGACACACGTATTTACCTTGCTTTCAGTTCTAACAGCAACTTCATCACACACCAGAATGCTCACCCAAACTTTGTACTTGTCTTCTTCCTTTTGATTTCAGGGGGAATTTAGTTTGGTTGACTGTGGTTTTTTCAGATTTAATATAAATACCTATAGGATAATAGTAACTGGAACGACTAGGTAGGTAGGTACAGGTAGGTATGCATGTATAGTACCTATGGGTTATTGTGGAAACTTAGTGTGTATTTACAGACAGTGGTAAAACTAACATATAACATGACAAGAGGATGGATATTGCAGCCTTGGCATTTGATCGGCTTTCTATTTGCCAGATAGCTTTTTGCTAGGATGGTTTACTTTGATATGATACGGTGGGGGATCTGGATGAGGTTATATAGGAGGAGAATGCAGGCATTAGAGAATGAAACTAAGTAATTGTAGTATGGTGCTATTGAATGTTGACGTATTTAGACTTTAATACTCTGTTTCCATTGCCATGTGATCTGTTAGTGATCCGTGTTATAGTCAATTGTATGTGTTCTGTGTTGTAGTGCTCCAGTCTATTTTCATCGCGGTCAATGTTCCATTGTTAGGTAAGGTGAGCTGCATTTCACTCATCTGAAGAAAGATGAGGTGGAAATAGCCATTTGTAAAAAGAACGGTCTCTTTTAAGTGCTTTGATCGCATCTATACGGCCTGGGAGGTGAATCAACCATGTCATATTGTATTTGTAAAAAGGAGATCTAAGTAAGTATATCATAGGAGGTAATCATCTTTTGATTTTCGACAGATATTGAACCCATATTTTACTCAAATTGCTATATTTAACAAGTCTAAATGCAATCTAGTGTAACCCTATGACCTTTTTGTTGTGGTATACAAGTTATATTTTTGAGAGATTCAAACTGAGAGATAATATGATATAAGAAACACACTTGTAAAAATTTAATCTTCTTTCAACAATTTGTCGTCAAAAAGTAGTAGGCTTTAACGGTTTAAGTATTTGTGTGTGTTTGTGTGTGTTGCAAAATACACAAATACTAGCTTAGGTATATCTGTAATTTTCTTGTGTTTTGTAGTAGTACTTGTAGAAACTTGTAAAGCCTTGTATTCTAGTGCACATGGAAAAATGACGGCAATGCGCATAAGTACAATAATATCAGAGCAACTTGAGTCTACTTAAGGTGAAGATATCCTTAGTAACCTTAACTCTTCCACCTCTTTGACCAATTTAAGTTTGTGGTTGTAGTGGTTATAGAATAACTGAAGATTGGGCATTCCTCCAGTTGTAGGTAGGTAGAAGTTATTAAATTGTAATCTATTTAGGGATACGACTGCAATTACTTGTTGTAGTAAAAGATTTCCCGTGTAAACTTCTCAGGGGAAAGCTACGTGACTGCATTCAGATGAAAAATTGTTTCTCCTCATGGGAATTGTATAATGACTCATTGCCAGCTGCCGTCAGATGTTCATAATTCTTTCTAGAAGTATACAATCCCATTTTCTCCCGAATGAAACAATGTAATGAGCTTAAAATCATATCATCACAATCAATTCACTCAAAATGGTTAGATACTTTTCCAGTTGCATAATGTATACATTTTTAAATACCTACTACCTAGACCACCTACCCATAAACGAACGATAAAATACAACACACTTTACAAGCATTTCACTTATATTTTATTGTCAGCCAATGCTATTTATTAAAATGCAATCCATCAACTGATTGTTTGTCATACAATGAGCACTGCAAATAATATTAGCAACTTTTCTCTACCTTACTTAGGTATACCATACCATTTTACAGTGTCATCATCCATCATCCAGAAATTATCAATGTCATTTACTTGCTGATATTTGTTTGAGATTATTACCTACAATATTAGATCCTATGTATATTAGTAGTGCGTGTAAATAAACAACAAACCTTCCATCCCTATCACAATTCCATACAGTGTAAGTTTTGGAATGAAAATGCACATGTACATTTCACCTTTATACCCAAGTGCCTATACCTACCTACTGATTTTATCCATAATATGTAAACAGATATTTGCTGTAAGTTCATGAACTGCTGGAAAGCAAAACAAACAAAACAGAAGAAAAGTCTAAAAAAGTGCACGCAAAGGACAGGTAGCTATGAACGTGGCAGAGTCATGAAGGAGTTTTAATAGGTATATGAACATTATGTACATACATTGCGTTATTGTGTTGTGTCTTTGTTGCAGGCACTTCAACCGATTGTGCCATGCACCTTATGTGTCTCTGTGTCGGTATTATGAACTTGCATTCTGCGGGTCGAGCTAGTCAAAATGTTACGTACGAATATTTTATTGGTGTTCATTGCGTGTATAAGAAAACATACATAGCCACGTAGGTACATAGCTAGGTATGTACATGTGTGTATGTAAGATATCAATGCACAGGACCTTTTAGATCTTCTTTACAATCTCCTGCTCCGTCTTTCTGCTCATCGATGTCTGTGATGTGGAATAGTCAACCTTCATATGTAGTCTCTGCTCTTGGCGCTCTATTTATAGCATTTTAGAGTTACTTATTCGATTGAAAACTTTCTAAAGTTTACAGCAGTTCTGAGTACCTACTCCATTGTACAGATACAATATAAGATGCAACTGTAAACATTATTATACAGCAATACACTCCCATGCTCCACATACTTATGCTATTTATCAATATCATACTACAAGTGTACTAGGTTAAGTTTACACATTCGAAGAATCCCAACTATTATTCACTCGCATGAATACATGTCCTTATTATTATTATCTTTTTCCTCCTTTTCCTATTGTAGTTGTCTGTTAGTTTGTGTTGTTATGACTGTTCCATTTTATATGCAAAAAATGTTACACACCTTTGGCATACATACACGTTTTGTTACGTGTTACAACAAAATCTTTACAATTCGACTTGAATGAGTTTCTGTTGAAAGAGTTTCAAATAGTTCACAGACACGCAATGTGCCTACCCAACCCCAAGACAATATTAAAATTGTATAATTGTTGTATGTCCATACAAGACACAATAGAATAAGTCTCGACTCAATTGAAATGTAGTTTACATTTGAATTTCTGGAATAACACAGTATAGGAATGTAGGTTTGTCCTTCGTAGGGACATAGGCTAGGTATTATGTGTATTTAACAAGATTGCGGAGACTAATACTGTTAAAATTATGTACGTATTAGAAGTAGAAATGAAGCGTTAGTTAGCCAAGCATGTCGGGAAAGAAACATAGATTTATTTTTTGTAGTGTGTGCTGGTTGTGCCAAGCTGCTATCATAAAAGTGGCCATAGTGAAGCAATCAATATCTGCTTCCAAGACTGTGGAATAATGTAGGTAGGTGGGTAGGGAGAAGAACTCAGAGCTCTGCCGTGCGGTTATAGATAGAAATGTAGTAAAAAATGCATGAACTGCCTATAAGCTGTGTAATAGTAGGAGTAATAGCAATAGTGTAGTATTAGCCGTAGTACTAGAATGGTCAAGCTACTAGCCAAGGAGATACGTAGTAGTAATAGACGTAAAAAGTTCAATCTTATAATACCGCACTTTACTACTACGACTCCTAGCTACTACTACTAGCAAGATTCTATCAAAGATCTTTTACTACTACATAAAGTAGGATAACACATTGGATACATTGGAAAATCTTGTACTTGAGAGTAAACATAGTTAGACATATTTATGTCTCGGCAATTGTCTACTAGTACATACTGTTAAAAGTTAAGTTAGTGTAGTAACTAGAAAGTACTAGTGTCTTTGTATACTACGCCTGTTCATCATATCGTGGCGTAGGCGGTTGTATGTTAGTGTTACTACATACTACTACCTTGTACATGTATACAATCAAATATGTGCTGATATAGTGTAGTAGTACTACCTACGTAGTAGAATTAGTATTAATAGCAAGAGTATGAATGTAGTTGAGGAAATATAGGAAATTCTGGTATATCAACAGGAAGAGGCATAAACACAAGTCACTCCAAGCAAAAGTCTAATCATAATTGAGCAATCAAAGGCAGGAACTTAGGGCCAATGCAAAAAGCAGCCACAAATTCACCATTTAAATTTCCGTGGTGTTTATTGATGTTAAGTAAAGTGAAAGTCTGGTCGTGGCTGTTGTATCTGTATAACTATTAAACTGTGTCTAGTTGGCTATAGTAAAAGATCGAAGCAACTTTATACCTAGTGCTTTTTTGTACTCGACAACTTGCAAGTACATACATACTAGCTCTATAAATGCGATACATAATATACATACAATACATAGGAAGAGAAGAATAAGAAAAGAAGATTTCTTGACGTGTGTTGTCTTGACTCATCTAGTACTTACAACACGACGTCTTTAGGTATTATCTTGAATTTTATGCACCATCATCAAAAATGAGTTTCATGCTATCACTTCTTTTAAATCGCACGTAAAGCACAAACTACATATTGATATAGGTACTACGCATAATTCATAGCTAAGAAGATAGCAATATTGTACTCCATAGGATTATTATATTCACACACCAAAGTAAAATAGCAAAGCAATGTTGTACATACATAAGTAAATGTAGTCTTTGCTACAATATAAATGTACTATGTACATACAATAAGAAATCTTACACAATCCTACATAGCATAGCCTATACACATAACACAAAGAGCATGTAAGATTGATGTAGAGATATAGAAGTCACAGGAGGAGGGAGGAAAAGAGCATTGGGAAGAAAAGAGTGTTGGTCTATTAGCAGGGAAATGGCACTAGCCTTTCTATCAGTCTTTCTCTTTCGTCTCCGTCTGACAAGCCAAGGTATATTCGTCTAAGTGCACTGTGCCGGTTGTTGTGAAGCTAGTAGTGCTAGTGTTTTATCACTTTAGTGCTCCTTGTTGTTGGTATTACTATTACTACTACATACAACATACAAGAACTACTACTACATCTACCACTGTAAGTGTTTCGTGTATTACAACACGTTATCCTCTTGAAGTATCACAAAGTACACACTTACGTACCTATGCTTACTATATTCAAATTCTTTCGTGTCATAGGACACTAAATACCTGGGTGGATGATGGTGGGATAGAATTCATAATACACTCTAAGTATTTGACTCGTTTTACAGTAGTTACACTTGTCTAGGTGGTTAGGTGTGTAGGTGCATTAATACTAGGAGAAGATATATTGACATGGATGCAACAGAGAGATACAATCCAACGACCTAATAACACAATGCTTAACATACCATCAACCATCATACATACAACAAATTTGACTATGAAGAAGTGGAGACATGCCGGAGAGCCGAGTAAATCAAACCACTTTCCTTGTACTTTGTACACCCGGGCTGTAGCCACTCTACTTTGGGCCATGGCTTGACTTTGCTGTGAAAATTCATTCACAGCTCCATTCAGACTGGAGAGTGAGAGTACTTAAGTGTGTATCTCACTATTTTGTACAGGTAGGCTCACTAGTAACTGTGACTCAGTCTTCAAGTCAGAGTGGTTTGGTGCCCAGAGGGGAAAGAGAAAGGCAGACTTGCAGTATGCAATGAAATCCTATCTGATGGAGAACTAGAACTAAGTAGAATACAACTGCTTTCTGGAGAAGAGCTGGAAATGTATGTAGTTGTAGTAGTACATATACAGCGAATGGGGTCGGCGGAGAGTGTGGTGGTGCGATGTGATGTTGGCTTTGGCGGTGTGTGATGCGTGTGAGATATTATTGATTGTGATCTATCAAATCACTTCACATCCGCCCCATCATCTTCAACACCTTTTCTTTCCTATATGAACAGGAACACACACACAGTCAGATTCAAACCTCTCCAGGATTCTCACGTTCTTTTTTGTTTTATTGATATCCTGTCGTTCTGTCTGTCAAGTGTCAAGCCATATTATATATGTGCCTTAAGGAAGTGCTAGTAGGTACTGATCAACTCAGTCACTATTACGGAAAATAATGTACATGAAAATGTTTGTTTGAGATTGAAGGGAAAAGATTGGAAAGAAAGGTCATGTTCAGTTTTGTACTTTCGTTTTTACGAGTATTATAATTTACGTTATACTAGGTGTATACCTAGGTAGCTAGAACTGCATGTAACACAATTGTTGTTTATTTTCCTTTTTCTGACCTTGTTTGTTGGATTTGGTTACTAAAAGTCATTTTTCTGACAATTTAATGTGGAATTGCTTTCACAGTTGAAGAAAAATGGTGAAAGTGAACGGTGCTATTAATTACAATGAACTGCAATAATTTATAAACATGTGTATGAAAAATGATGAGTTTGTAAATATGAAATGATAATGAAATGTTTGTTTTTGTGTAAGGAAAGCGGGTTGATTGTGCGATGCTTTGGGTGGGCGGCTTGGTGGCGGCATGCCTCCGCCGCAGCAGTTGCTTTCATCCGGTGTGTCGTCAATCTGGTGGCTCAACGCTCGATGTCAAAGTAGTGTGACCCTCCTAGTATTTTTTACTTTGCTCGCGTTTCTGCCATTGAGATCCTCTTCGCCATCGTCAACAGCATCGTCACCGTCCATCGGCTCAGAGCCATGTCCCACGGCCAAAAAATGGATAAGCGAACATGGCAACTTTTGCTTCACCCTCCTGAATTCGACCCATCTCAAGGACAAAGACGAACTTCTCAAACGAGAACCAAGAGCCGTTCGAATGTTTTGCGAGATGGATGTTATTTTAGAAAAAATCGACTGCATGCAGCCCTTCTCTGTCAATGTCGACCGCAGCCAATGCGAACTTTGTCGCGTAAGTTTTCAAATGTTTGTAATTTTGTGCATTTAGTGTCAGTCACCACACCACTATCTCTATTTCACGAGCGAGCCAATCGCTCCGTGGGGCAAAACAAAAAATCGCATCGCTGAAGATTTAGTTATCCTTTCATACTATAATCGCCCAACTTCCTTTCTTGATACTTTTCCGATTTGATATGTTATGAATATGGTTCATTTTTAATATGAATAATTAATTGTTAAAGAAGTTCTTTTCTTAGGGTCATAAAATATAGGAACGACATTTTTTGCCTCAGTATGTAAACTTCAAATTACCCTAATTGAGTCGCAGGTCCTGCGATTTTTTGTCTCGCCTGTGAAATAGAGACACTATGTAACTGACGGTTACCTACCACATTACTTGAATATATACTAGGTATGAACCTTTCAAGTATGTAGATATGATATAATGTGTTAAATGATGATGGTGATATTACAGGAAGCATTTCGCGACTGGTCCTGCAGCACGCTTATCGACACAAAAGACGGAGGGCTGATAGACTGTAAGACATCGTTGATGCCATGCCCTAGCTGTGCCTCAATTTGCCATCGTGTAATGCGATTATGTCCCTACTTGTCACCAGATCGTGTCCAGCCAGATCTTACAGGGAATCCGCATCCTCACGTGTCACAATACGGTGGTCATCCAGCATTCTACTGCCCTGAAGAAGCGTTTCATCCCTCAGATCCCGCTTATTCTTATTCTTATCAAAAGTCATTTTGTTACAACGCAACGAACGCCTGCAATCATCCACATCGTATAAGCCATTCTTCAGATTCCTCTTCAGAGTCATATATTAATAACAATAGTCATCAGGAAGAGCCTGGAAAGCAATACACATCCTGCTGTTGGGCTTACGCTTCAGAGTCAGCTGTCGCGGAACATGTCAGTGTATTCATTAGTTCCTCGTCTAATAACTCAGAGGGACCAAATTGGCCATTACATGTTACTGCATTAGACACTCGGAGCTACAACTACAACCTAAGTCAACCCGGCTCCAACAGCAGCGACGAAGCAGAAAAACTGCGACAAAGTGACACTCGTGTGATTCTCAACTGTTGTGACGGCAATGGTGACTGCGAAGTGAGCTACACAGATATTGAGGAGAGCCAGAATAAGCGCCAAAACTTAGCTAAACCAGTTGATAATAACTCGGAATTAAAGAGGTTTAAAAAAGCTAGAACTAGTCGTAGTAGAAGTAGTAATATTGATACTTATGGTAGTGATATTAGGAATAGGAAAAAGCCAATAAGCCCCGTCGACGAAGACATAAACGAAGAGATTGAGACAGAAGGAGAAATCACGAACAGCGATTTGTTGTTTTTGGGTGGAGCAGCCGCGGCAGAGCAATTGTCACCACCCGAAAGAGTACATCTCGACCTTGAAGATTTTCATCCACAGCCTCCTGCCCCAACAGTACCCATCGACTACGAAGATGAGCTTCTGTTGGACACGGACTCTGACATTGACTCTGAAAACGACAATGAAATTGAAGGCGGGAGCAGTAGCAGCACCGAATCTGAAGATCTTTTGACGTCAGATTTGGAGCTGGACGACGGGGATGACTACCATCGTCATTCAAGGCGGAGTAACATTGACATAAATGGACGCTCAGTTATTATTAGTTCTTCCTCTTCTGCAGTAACAAATGTAAAGCATAAAAATGCATTTCGTAAAAGTAACCTTATTATTACTACCTCCAAAGCCCCCACCAACCCCAAGAGTTATAACATTAATTATAATTCTAGACAAAAGAGTAAAAGTTACATGAGTAGTCCTCTGCAGCCACGTAGTAATGTAAATACAAATACTAGGTTTCAAAATAATGATTATAAAATTCACCACAATCAGAAAGATGAGTTCATGGCCATTGTGATGGGAGATCGCCGAGTGACTCCAGTTAAATCTAGCCAGAGTGGTTTCACGAAAAACGCCGCCCTTCGCTCTGTTCGAGCTGCTGCTGCTTCAAGTTCTGAGAATTCGGAAAGAAATGTTGGGGTCAAGGTGTCTTCTGATGCTGGAACATCATCGACATTCATGACATTAGCCTTCGCGTCGAATGTGTACTCTTCCCCCCGCTACAACTGGGAATGGGGAAGCAAGAGTTCTTGGAGACAGCCAGTGAAGTGGTCCAGCAGCAACACCGTACTTCTGAGTTTCTCCATGAAGACATTAACAAGTGCGTCCACCTCCACCTCCTCAGCTCCCGGAAGTAATACCACTACCCACCATGATTGTTGTTCTTCTTTGTTGTTCTTGTTGCTAATAATAACAGTTACGACGACGAATTTCCTGCCAATATATTATCTAGTAGAGTTCATAACAACAGACACTTGTCAAAGTATAAATTCGCGAGAAGAGTTAAAACGCAAGTATAATAAGGAAGCCAATGAAGATGAAGATGACGGAAAATCCGCGGAGGAATCTGACAGAGGGGAGAAAGAAAAGGATGTTGATACTAAATCTATAGCTACTACTACTAATACAAAAAATAATTTAGGTAGAATGGATAGAATGGGTGTTCGGGTGAGGAAAAAGGAAAAAAATGGGTGCACAAAGTCAGCGAAAGAAGAAGAAAAGGTTCAGAAGTTACTTGCTAGTTGTTATAGGATTATGACAGAAGAAGGACGCCAAAAACCAACTGCATTATTGTTACAATTACAACAACTCCAGCTCCTAACTCACATGAATTTAAGACTCGGATTGATATTGATAATATTATGGACATTGAAAAGTAGTCGTCAACTAGTTCTATATAAATTCCTGAGGAACATAGCACTCTTCAAGCTAAAAAGACCGACAATAGTAACTGTCGGGAAAAAGTCGTCGTTGTTGTTGTGTCCTTTACAGTTACAATTGAAATCATTGATTCATCTCCTAGTAGTTCATGTAGACGGAAAGAACAGTAAAAAACTGAGCCGAACATATTCTAATTATAACTTTAAAGAGATTCTCATTACAGTTGCAGCTAGAGTGACTCTGAGACATATAATCGAAAGGAAAACGAGTAGACGGAATTGTAGAATATTAGTTGTACATGTACTGTTATCATTACTCTTACTATTATTATTTCTAAGACGAAAACGAAGAATGATGATGAGACAAAAACAATACCATACTGAGTTTTACTATAATACTACTACTACTAATAATAATTACGATAACAATACTTACTGTCTTAATTACAATTACAAGTCCTCTACAATAAGTGACAATTATTATTCTAAGTTGTACTTGTACTACCACTACTACTACAATACACTAAGTCTAAGTCAACTAATAATAACGTTAACAAACTTTAAGCAGAACAAAGATCTTATACAGATTGAAACTACTAATTCTAATGATACTAATAATACTACTACTAATACTACTACTAAAAATAACAAGAATAATAATAATAATAATAATAATAATAATAACAATACAATTACAAAAAGAAGAAGTACGATAGGGGAATATAAATATTATAGCCAGAAATCAATAGTGTCACTACTACAATCAGTTCATCTGCTAAATGACTGTAAAAATGCAAAGGGTCTGCTACACTTATTCAACATAGCTAATAATAATAATAACTCTAATAAGATATTACTACAACATTATTATTATAATTGTAATTATGATTATTACCACAGTTATGACAGCCATAATAATATTGTCGTTCATTATTACTACTACTACTACAGTGGTCAAGGTCCAGGTCAAGTCCTGACAATGGCCTTGACACCCTGTCCACTTCAACTAACATTGTTGTTATTATTGTTGTTACTACTGTTAATGTGTGAGACAAGGTGGAAACATGGATGCTGCTGGTACTACTACTACTATGTTAATTGCTGTAACTATTCTAATCAGTATCATCACTACTGCTACTATACAATTTGTTATTGTCATTATTATCCAAAAAGCAATTCTTGTTCTGGTTATTATTGCCACTATTCTAAGGGTTACACCTACTATTCTACTAGTAACAAGGGAAGCCATATACCAAGTCCTTTATTACTAAATGTAGCCATAAATGAACCATTTGTGACAAGACAGTATTATTATTGTTATTATTATTCTTGTTCTTGTTCCTCATGTTCTTCTTGTGTATGTCACTCGAGTAGTAAGTTTAATACAAATTGTTTGTATCTGTATGATGGTGGTGAGTCCCTTTCCCTTGAAATTGTTCAGTCGTGTAAAGTGTTCTGTGCTAAATCTTCTAAGTCAGAGCCTGTTACAAGCGGAAATTCCTTGTTGATGATACAATCCTGTGTGGTTGTGGCATCACCGTCATATTTCCATGTTTGTTCAATCTCCACGTGACAATTAGTCCTGGTTCAGTCAATCAATCATTCGTTCCATAAAACTAAACTACTATACAACTAACTAACTAAACTAAAACTGTACAACACACATACTGTTCTTTATGAACGTGTTATTAAAAACTACTACGTTAAGTACATCCAGTCAATTAGAGATTATGATTATACTAAAAAAACTAACTAACTCTACTATGTATGTACTTACGTCTACATTTGTCATAAAACTCTTGAGTTTGATTGTAGGAAATTATTATTCTACTACATTAACATTATGATTGGGTATGATTAACACATTTTATGGTAGGGACTCTATAAATACTAAATACTACTTAAAATACTACAATGAAATACATCACAAGTTTTATGAAAATATATACAAAGTCACATACATGTGAATACATATATTATACAAATCGTTCATTTGGAATATGAAGTGATTCCTTCCTCCTACATAATACTATTGTGTGGAGATGTGTATTATATTGTTACTGTGTTTAAGAAAACAAGATGAAAGCAAAATGATAAAGAAACTATTGCTATTGTATTGCTCGGTGATTTCCTGGAAATGTGTATCTAAGTATATGGATGACGGAAGAGTGTTCTCAATTATAATCAGTTTCGAATAGTAGAAAGTAGGTGTTTTTTACTTTGTGTGGTTATTTGTGCTGTGCTGAGAAAGAGAGAGAGAAAGCGTGATAAATTGATATGTAAGTTGTACATTAGTGATTCTAGAGTTTTGTCATGTGTCAGTTGCATGGAATAAGTTGGGTTTTTGTATGCAAACCTTCAGTGTGTAAATGAGACTGTAGTTTCATTTGCAGGGATGTTGTAGCTCTGTATATAGCTACACATATTTTACATACAAATACTACATGGAAGGGATATCTCTGTGTGTATATGCAGTTCTTATTGATTTCTAGTGGAGTAGTACTACAGAGATGTATAATATGTCTCCAGTGTTATGTTGTGAATGGAAATGTTGCAAAGTTGCAATTGAGTAGGAAGTCTCCCCAAGTGCTATTCGGTTCTCATATACTAGTGTGTGATTTTTCATTATAAATCTGTCGGTGACTTATTGGCCTTGCCCTACACTTTTTGTGGAGGCGGAGGATTAGAGCTGTATTCAATATTATAGTGTAGGTATTGCTATTATTATTATTACTTTTCTAATTATGTGTGTAGCAATAGGTAAGTAGGTTATAAAACGACTCTCTCTAACCTAACTGAGTGTAGAAAGTAGAACCCAAAAGCTTACTCCAAAATTAATTATAATGATTTATACAAGGTAAAAATCAATTTCGCTCATTTTCAACCAGAAGCTCCACAGTATCATGTTCTAATGTAACAATAGCAAAAGTATTAATTGCTGTAACAAATGTGTATGAAATTCCTAGAATGACTACATACAAATGCTCAATTAATGTTTACTAAAACTTGTCCTTATTGCTAAAACTCATAAAACAAATTGATGATTGCCAGTTCTACTGTTTCATAGTAGCTCTGTATGTATATTTGTAACTTGTATGGATATTGTGCATCCTTGCGCGTGATTTTTCATCTTCTTCATCACTTTCTTCCATTTTCTCTTTAGCATTCTTTTCGTAATCAGTTTTAACGGTGAGCTCTTATTATGATGCGCTGGTCGCAAAAACGAATTTAAAGAACTGATTTCATTCTTTGTGCGAAAGTGTTTCCCAGTTTTAATTAGTTCTCGAGAGCCATTTGATTTTAAACTCTTATTGTAGAAACAGCAAGGTAAAGAATGTGTACTTGGATAAAAATTTCATGATAGATTATGCATGAGTTACTGTGTAAGACAAACATAGCTATATACTGAACCGCAGATTACTAATGCACTACCAAGACAGTATACTCTCGATTTGTAAAATATGATTTACGAGCTCAGTTTGTTGAACACAGTTTATGTCTATTGATAATTGCAAACCTACAACTAATGTACAGATAATTTGAAATGAATTTATGTTTCTTGGATATGATAATATCTATCTGTAATATGTATAATAATTGAGTGTTTTTTTGACTAACTGATCTTAATTCCCTGTACATTGAAGCAAAAAAGGAAATCATCGAGTGATGAAGTTGTCTTAGAGTGAAATGGACAAAACATATAGATATAGGTATACGAATGCAAAACGCTCACAATAATTTGTATAGCTACACAAATACTAAATACAAACAATAAACTCAAGTTGAGTAAGTAAAATCAATTTTAAAATGTGAAAGTAAATTCTATATACATAATATACCATAATAAATAATATACCTTTAAAAATCATTGACACGTAGAAGGTAGTAGAAAGCTACAAACATAAAATACTACTAATGGCTAGTTTGTTGGAAGGAAACGGAATGAGTTTATCGGATAGGTATAGGTACTGTATCTTCTAAAGGTTACTGTAGACAATATTATTATTATTATTATACTACAACGTGAAAAGGTACTTAAATTAACTGTAGCTACTAAATACCAATATAAATAAACGCCTGTAAGTAGACCCTTGTTCAGACACATGCACTGAAAAGCTCTAAATTCGTAAAGAACATAGAGTTACTGTAGATATACCTATACCCAAGACAAATCAAAAACATTTACCATTTACAGGTAGTAGTAAAAAACGTATACCTCTCTGCAGAATCATTTACGAAGAAAAATGAGCCCTTTATGTTTGTCTGCCTTTACAACATCTCAATCTGAAATGATTACGAACAGGTACAATCAGAGAAGCAGAATGAATATGAAATACTAATCCGAATTTGAAAATTCCATATTTTTGCTCCACCGTTACTTATGTCAAGTTTTATATATCCGATACTACTACATGTACACACACCACACTACTATGTATGTACTAGTCTCCCAAACTGGAATATATTATTAGGGTTTACACACGACATACAACTAAAAATTCAAATCTCAGATCGAATCACATTTGTAGTACAATACCTTTTACTCTCTCCGAAGAAACACACGAACAGACGACTAATTATCCACGTAAAAACTCTATACATTTTCCCGTATGAGCTCATAAGGTATAACTGATTGCAATCATGTCCAACAGAATCCTTTATCTCTATACTGTGTAAATAATAATTATCTGAACAACTCCGATAATTTTGTTCGAAATGAAGAATGATTGATTGACTGACTGGTGGATGATTTACACACAACTGCTACAACATTGGATCTAACTTTCGTTTTTATTACTACCTATTCCATATTGTTATTTGTCAACAATGGTTTGGATTTCAATTTTTTATTCAAATGTTTTCAAATCAAAATCTTCTTTATGGGTTGTCCTATCCTGTCTCGAGTTACCTACATTAGTTATAACCTATTTATGGCAACATTGTGTTTTATTATTATGTATTATTATGTATTTCTTCTTACTGTAATAGAATTTATTGTGAATACTAAGTATTAATTAAATTACCATGTAACGACTTATTGAGTATGTACTGTTTAGTATGATTATGAGGAATTACATACATACTGGTTCAGTTACTCCCCAACTAAAATCTAATTATTAATAACATACCTAACCATACTAATATTATAGTAACAATTGTTAAAGAGTTGATGAAAACTAACTGAAGAAATGAAATGAATTGAATACGTATGTACCTACGCGTAAATAAAGAACTACATAAATACGAAATTAACAGGTTCTACTAAAACATTTCATTTTTATACATACTAAACAGATATAAGATTTTAAGATTCATTCTTAACTTGTAGTCTTAACAAATCAGAAATGCAACATGGTGAGATAAATACAAGCAACTATTAAGATTCAAAACTGTTTAGTTTTGTGTGAAAGTTGAGAGACAGCAAAAGCCGCACGTCTAACGTAACTAAAGAAAGTCTAAAGAAAGATCAAGCTTTCTTTTGTGTAACACCATTGCTGGAGTTGTTTACAAGAAAGAAAATTAATATTGGAAGATTGGAACAAATCTAAATTAGCCCAGCTTTTTTCTATTTAGGTTTCAACAATCTTATCACTTATGTTTAGAGCAGCTCATTCAAAACTGTAACCTAATTAAAATATTTATAAAGTCGAAATATTATTGGGAAAATTATTTGACACAAGGAAAGTTACAAATCTGCTTGTCGAAATGCATAGGTAATAGGTATGTATTATGTATTAATTGTAAATTGGCAATTTTGAGTTCAAACGAAATCGCAAAAAAAATCAAGAATTCTATACCAGACTACACCACAACTTCCAGCTTACTCGCTGCATTTGTGAAGAATATGTGTAATAATCTTTCACATTCGCATTTTATTGTTACTAGAATTTGTCTCATGTATATCATTTTGAATTTAAGTAATTGTACCAAGAAAGCTTAAAATGTCAGATTGTCTCGTTAACGAGCTTTTAGAATCGGTAACTTGTAATATAAATCCTAAGAGAAGCATCATTTCATTTTCTTGTCTCCACTACCGATAGCAGATATAGTCGGGGGAGGTCGAGGAGAGCTAATTATAACCGGTATTCTCACATCTGTACCCACCGAATTGCCTTGCATTTTTATATCCAACTGTCATCACAAAAAGCAAAAAGAAAATCCATAATTATTGAATTTTGAAAAAACTCCTAGTTATCAGTGAAATTATTAAATGCTACATAAAGGATAAGGATCTTAGTCAAGAAAATGTTAAAACTCACTTCTACAAAGTATTCAATTTTAATGATATCGCAGAATCCTAACCCTCCGAGGTTTGTCGGTGGAGTTGTAACAGGTATTTCCAAGTTTTGACCTTCCCAATCTTCACTGCTGTTAGATAAGATGGTACCCGGTTTGTTCATAAAGGCCATCTTAGTGTGGGCCTTAACTGACATTCCTTCCGCAAAATAAGTTGAAATCTGTAAATATCTCATAATGTATTTGTGGTCCACAGCAATATTTTCCAACAATAATTAAGGAGTATAATATTATGTGAATCTACAAAGTAGAAGTAAAAGTCTTACTTGATTCAGTGAGAATTCACAGCTGACAGTATTGTTCTTACTTTTATTAGTGATTGCACATTGGAAAATTATATAATCTCCAGCAGCATAAGCCAGGTGATTAATTGTCACGGTACATGAAACTGAGTTTTTAAAGCAACAAAAACAGCCCTTATTGTTGTTACTTCGATCAGATACAGGGCTCATAGCTTTTGGAACGGAACTTAATACATAGGGGCTTTCAACTTCGAATTCGTTGTCGAAAACCTGATTTAAATCCTCCTTTTTGCGATATATCACCGTTCTTACTACATATTTGACCGAACCATAGTACCCGTCGAAAGAATTTGGAATACCAAGAGGTAAGTCGTATCTGAAAGGAAATTCGGTACGACCTTTTCTGAGAGTGAATCTCCCTTCCGAATCTACATGATGTTGGTACATCAATTGTTAATTAATTACTAATAATTGCCTGATAAAAGTTATACATAGATTCATCACTCTTTCATTCAAAATTCTGAACAGATTCAAATGCTCAATTATACCCACTATAAATTGTGTGCTCCAAATATTTCTCAGATGATGTGTGCGTCTTGTTGGGCAATACTTTGTCTGCGGTGGTGTATACGAAAGCGGAATCTTTCCAGCTTACATTAGCTTCTCCTACAAGAATTATTTCTATGCCTAGTCGTGCAAGCAAAAATGTGTCACTCAGATTAAAGGCATAAGTTCAAGTGTTGCCAGACATTCATTTACTTAATTACCTTCTGTTAGATCTTTGATTGTGCTTTCTATACAACATTTTCCTTCTATTGTGTCATCGGATTTGAAAGTGCTGGATCCTTTACTAAATTGGATGTATACATTTACATTTGGTACCCCCATCGTGTTGCAATTTGTGTGTGGAATCGGCAAAGAATTCGCTACAACGTACTTATATGTTTTCACCCGTGTTCTTTATGCTTTTTGTATAAGGGAAATCATGTTGCAACCGAAATTCTGTTCTTCGATTTTGAAAAGGCTTAGATCGATTTTAGAAAGAATTTTTTATACACGCTGGTCATCCTCGCCTATAATATTACCTTGTAAAAAATATTTTGAATAGGCCAACCAAAAATTAAATATATATTTAATTTTATTTTTAAAAAGTACATTTGGACTGATTATGCATGTAGTTACTTGTACAGTTACCGGAGTTACATTTATGTCTGTGAACATCTAGGATATAGTATTATGCAATATGCAATCCATTTACCATCTAAAAAACTAAAAATGGACTGCCAAATCACCATCATACATACAATGTGATTGCCAAAACTCACAGTTAACTTCATTTTGCGCATTACATGATTGAAACTTGATGATTGATTGAAACATGATTGATACATGATTCTAACAACAATTATAAAGCATAATATTTTATGTATCATTATAAAGGTGACTAGTAGGACACAAAAGGAAAGTACTCAGAGAAAATAAGAAAGTAAGTAAAAGTTAGCAAACTTTCACTTAAGGAAAATGACGGTAGAAATTAAATGCGGTAGTTGCATTTTTCTCTCAAAGGTAAATATTGAAAGGATTCATTGATTCATTCTTCAAAATAAATCAAGGAAACACACCTAAGAAAAAAATGCATATGCCAGCCTGGTTATAATATTTGATGATGGAACCAGACAGAAGTTATAATACCCGAATAAAAAATGTCGACATGCAAAACCAAACCTATTATATGTATGTAGGACCACCGAATTAAAATTAGTTCTATGCTATGCGATTTAAAGTCGGAGTACTTAATACTACGTTTAAAGTGTTTTTTTAATAAATTAATCTTTCTTTGTAAGGAAATTATTTAAAAATAGAAAATTATATTTCTTTATTGTTTAAAGTTTAAACTGAGCTCTACATAAGGTTTGCCATTAAGTGACACTATTGTTGTATGTAACTAAAAAAGTTTCATAATGCATAAATAATTAATATAATAAACTGTTTTAATTAGTGATCATTTGAAAATAAATGTCAATTCCTAACTGAACTCTTTGTCAATAGGCATAGTACACAGTGTCATAATTAATATGACTACATACATCTTCGTCCTAACTGGCTCAATAGAATAGAAAATACCTAGGTATGCAAAGTAATAACTATATGTACTGCTAAATCGAAAGTTTTACAACTTCAAGTATATGTGTGGACCTTCTTGAGTCAAGAGGTTGGTTATCTTCGGCTCTTGCACCTAATAGAATAGTAGGTGGAAGAATCTCGCTTTTAAGTTCGTCCCGAAATACACCTGAAGGAGTATCGGAAGGTACCCAAGTACCTATTGTCACAGGTACCGCTACTTTTTCCTTGTGATTGGGTACGCCATCGGTTTTTACAGTCAACTGAAATATTGTGTATATTTTATAGGCACTTACATATGCAGAATTACAATATAAATGGCACATTAAATTGTCTTAAATTTTTTAGCTCACTCTGACTGTGTGATTAACTTGAATAATTCTACTGTTTCCTCCTAGGTTTGTCGGTGCTGCTGTAAAAGGTACTTGTAAAAAGTTTCCGTCCCAAATATCAGAATGTCCAGGTGGTATGGTATCATATGTGCAAAACTCGGCAATACGAACATAATCTGTCCTAGTATCTTTTTGTGCTATATAAGTCACACTCTAAAATAATGAAAATTATTTCGCATGAAAATTACTTCCTGGATCGCAAATTGATGTAGGATGCATTCTCACAATAATGTCACAATCGGTTTGCTAAAGTCTTACTTGTTCCAGGGACAATTGGCGTTTCCTAACAGTGCGTTTACTCTTATTCGTGACTTGAGTGTGAACGTGAATGTATTCTCCAGGAGCATAACATGAATGATTAGCTGTTATATCCAATGAAATTGGACCGCTTTTGCAACAACAGCAGCCTAAAAAGTATTCGGTGCTTTCGGATACAGGGAATAAATTGCCTGGGATAGAATTCAAATCCAACGCACTTTCAACTTCGAAATGTATGTTGTAATTTTCCGCAGAGTGAAAAACGGGACGATGTATCGCCGATTTTATTTCATAAGTTACCGAACCGTGGGCACCCTTGTAAGGACATGGACAACCCAAAGGTAAGTCGAAACTAAACGGGAATTCGTTACGGCCTGCCTTGAGAGTGTGCCGTCCTGCCGAGTCTAAATTTTTTGACAACTTTATTGTACTTACAATCAGTATGATTTCATTGAATGTGACTTTAAATGTTAATCCACATTTATTTTACACTGACAGTAGTACTTACTAAAAATTATGTTATGGACGAATATTTCTCGATCTCTAATCCCTGTGCTTAAGGTTGTAGTTTGTCCGCTTTCTGATCCAGAAGAAACTTTCCAATGTACATGACATTGTCCTATCGCGTGTATTTCAAGGCCTATAATATACACAAATGTATCTCAAATGTATCTTGCTAATAGATCGGCAAAATTATTGATTTCATAAGGGATTTTTACAGACGTGTTCACTGTTTTTATTATTTTATACCTTCAGTTTTATCAATGCCAAAGCTATCTATAAAACATTTCCCTGTAACTGTCTCACCAGGCTTGAACTTCCCAACCCCCTTATCAAAAGCGACAGAAAAGCCAGGTTTCACCATTTGGTTAAAATTCCCATATGAACAACTTGTATACACTTAAACAGCGAAGCTAGGTGGTTTGTTCCGTCAATATTTGTGTTTTATATTCCACTAATATGGGTTTTGGTAAGCACGTTGCTAAATGCGAGCAAGAGCTATGGAAAAATGCAAACATTTCACAATGCATTTCACCCATGATAAATGATAAATTCCTACTGCCCATCAGTTTTTTACTGAGTGAGTCGACCCGTAGTAGGTACTTGTAATAATTCGAGTTTTGTCATGGTAGTTCCATGGATACTGGTTGTTAGCTTTGAAGTTCAAGTATTTTGAATTAAATCTTTAATGCCAAAACTGGCCTTTAATTTAAGGTTTGCCACATGGACATTTATTTGATTTTACAAATATCTTAAAACTTAACCAGGAACGGTAGTATTGATTCTTTAGAGTCTACTAGAGGATAATTCGGGTCGTGCGTAAAATTATACGATTTTTTGCCCTTTTGGGGCAAACTAACGGATATTTTGAGGGAGTGGGCAATTACCCCGTGCATTTTACTGATTTTATTTATAGAGTTTATACACACAGTAGACAGTCTATATTTTTAGTTATTAATCAAAGAAAACTCAAAACATGAACATTTACAGTGAGGAATTTCATTTTAGCCAACTTTTATCTCAAACGCCTAACTTCTTTGTTATGTGAACTATGTATTTCATTTACATGTACAATTTTATTTACCTACAATGAAATGATGGTTTATATTTTGGTTACATGGAGAAATCGAAAAAATTTGCCCCTTAACCTGCAGGGCAGGGCTAACTTTGAGATAAGGGGAAATTTTTTGACAAATTTTGGGGAAATGGGCTAGCGTTGCAAGTGATTTTTTAAAATTTTATTCTTGCCCAGCTTTAACAGAGAATTGCAAGTTTGTAAGTATAATTAGAATCCTAATACTTACAAGCAATGTAATTTACATTGCTTACAAGTCTCTCATATCATGTATCTATGTACAAAGAAATTCCAAAAAATATTTATCAATTAACTCAAAGATGATAGTAAGATTTAAATGATTAGAATAATAATAGCAAACACTATTATATGTAACTGTAAGGTAACTTTCAACATACGTATGTAACGCAAAGTGTAAATCGTTTTTCGACTTTGTTAAGTTACATATTATTAAGTTGATGAATGAGTAAAAAATGTTATACACACATCGACCTAAATCAATTAGCATGCTGCTAACTATCACTGTCAGGGTTCACAATTTCTGTTAATTAGAGTTTTAATACTTTTCTTTCGTTGACAAAGGCAATTATTCCATATTATGAGAAATACACAAAAGAAAAATCCATTAAGAATCTTATTGTTATATGAACCTAGTAATACCCCTTGTGGTTTCGAATAGTCTCCAGAAATATTCATTCACTGTAGGACTGACGCTTTGTCCAAGATCCTATTATAACAGGTATACTCACCATTCTTTCAGCTTTCGATGGGCCACTGATATTTACCGACAACTGAAAATAATAATATCCGTATAAACGCTCCTGATATGCAAATGCAAGCTGTATGCAAAATATACTTAGGTAAGATAGGTATATTACAAAGGAAATATACAATGCAAAACTTCATGGTATAGAGATATTATGTTGTTACATAATAAACTATTCATTTAATCATTGAAAATGTTAAACTTACTGTTACTGCGTGCTTAACGTGAATAATTTTACTAAACCCTCCTAAGTCCGTTGGTGCAGTTGTAAGAGGTACTTGTAAAATATTATCTCCTTGCCAAACATCAGTAGCCTTAGTCGCTATATTATTGTGTATGCTAGACTCAGATAATACATTAGAAACTGACTTAAATGTTCCATTCGCTTCATACGTCATACGCTGAAACGGTACCCGAAAAAAATAAATTAATAAATGCCTCACATACATAATATGTACAATATTGCAAATATTTTTTGCGAATTACATAATAAATGTAATTCTTCGATTATTTAGAAAAGAATTTCATTCTTACTTGCTCGAATGTCAATATGCATCTTATAACATCCCACCTACTCATATTTGTGACTTGAGATTTGAAGTCAATGTATTCTCCAGGAGCATAACCTGAACGGCTTAGTGTTAAAGTCAGAGAAATCGGTCCAGTTTTACAACAGCAGCAACCCACAAAGTATTGAGAATTGTTTTCTGAGGGGACTATTGCGGCTGGAATGGAGTTCAAATCCAATGTACTGTCTACTTGAAACTGTACACTGTGTTTTACCGCAGCAGTTTTAACAGCTGGCTGTTGTATTACGGATTTTATTTCGTAAATGACCGAACCATAGTCATCGCTGTAATGACATGGACAACCTATCGGGTATTTATAAATTGCATGTCAAAGGGTTCCATAAAAACAATTGAATTAGCTATCTAGCACTTCTGTGCAGTGTCAATCTGCAAAGTTGTGAATTGTACATAAAAGGATAATTGTTTTAGATTCCTTACCTAAGGGCAATTCGAAACTAAACGGGAATGTGGTACGACCTTCCCTGAGAACGTAGCGTCCCTTCGATTCTAAACGAAAGCTGATAATGATTAACAGTATGAATGTCTCAAATTGTAACGGCTAATTAGTTTACAGTAATACTTACTGAAAATATCGTAACTGAAATACTTTTCAGTCTTTCCGTAATGGTCGGTCTTTGCATAACCTTCGTTTTCTGTAGACTTTTCCCAATGTACTTGACCGTGTCCTACTGCTTGTATTTCGAGACCTATATTACAATGTACAGTAACAGTTTAATAAGTGCAGTTTAATAAGTAAAATATATTTTAAAATGAATGTTTAATTACAGAGCAAGGGCGTATCCACAATATACACATGTATATGCGCCCCTCCAAAATACCCCCTCCCTTATTCTGTAAAATTTGTGTTGTTTAAATATACCTACTAGGCAGGCGAGTAATAGTTATTATAAATACCTTCGGTGATTTCTTCGTCTAAAGTATCAATAAAACATGTTCCTTGGACTTTGTCACCCGGCATAAACCTTCCAATCCCCTTCTCGAAGGAGACGGTCAGATTATGTATAATCATTGGCATTATTGGTATTGAGTCAAAATTGCAATAATGTAATATTACAAAAAAGCTGCATGTATGTTGTAGTAATGACGCATCTAAAAGTATGAAATTCCTATTGGGGTACCTATGCGTGTATGAATGGAAAATGAAACACATGGACATTTAATTATTTTGTCCACTAATCAAAATCGGTTTAACAATA
>JAQFYB010000505.1:0-52054 GCA_034694085.1 Pogonognathellus longicornis
CAGAAGTTGCTAATTCTTTCCCGATTCAACTTTTAAGCAGTGATTTCAGGCTTAATTTGCAACCTTGGAGATAATGCTGTGGACCCTTAAGAAAAAGTGCACAATTGTTATTACGTGAACATATCCTTTATCTTATCTTGAGTGTAGTATCATTATTGTCGAAATTTTCAATGTTAAATTGACTAATATTATATAAATACAGGATTCCACTTCATTTTGTAGTGTATGTATAATGTACATGGCAGTAGCCAAACAAAGGGTTATTTAGGTAGATTTTGCCTTATACAGTGTAATGTACATTATTATATTTAATTGTGTGTTAGTGTACAGATAGCAAAATTGATGCTGCTGCATGTGCAGCTGAGCAAATCGGATTGCACCTTGATTTGATGGTGGTTTAGTTGTTGTTTTGTTCTTTAAAGGTTTTTGCACCGTGTTTACAGTAGCGTGAGGAGCTTCCTATGTAGTATGTATGTATGGAGCATTTATTATTATGGAATAGTAATACATAATTATATATACGTTCGTGTTTTTTGTTCTTGTTTTAGTGCGTCTCTTCTTGCTTTTACACATTACATTACATTACACATGTACTGTATTGTTTATATTTTGTATCGTGAAATCATGAGATGAGACTCACAAATGTTATCTTATTTGTTAAGGGCGTAGTCTGGCTTTCGCTGTTTTTTTTCAATTTGAGATGCAGAATCCAATCTAGAAATTGGAATGTGTATGTAATTTATATAGATAGATACTATTGTATTAGGTAATGCGATGCATGGCCGTAGTAAAACTAACTCAATATTATTGTGAACATTTTTTTTAACATTATTATGTTATACTTCTCTAGAATACGAAAGGTACATACCTAGTATAATGTACTTAGAATGTAATTAAATTATGGGTCAGGGATTTTTTTGATTTCTCATATATCAAGTGTGGGTAGAAAAGAAATGCATATTATTACAAGGCACAGTGTAACTAAAGTGTAATTGCTGAGATAATAATTTAATTTGAAGTTTGAATGACATAATGCAAAAATACAAATGTTAAAAATGCTTATAATTTATGGTTTGTGTTTTGTTTTAAAGGTACTATGGCGTGTTGGGAGTGTGCGCTACCCTTGCGTTTATCTTTACGCTTTTGACATTGGGAATTTTTGTCGGATTTTGTGGCAAGCAACCTGGCTCGGAATATTCTAATGAATGCTGCAGCAGAAAGACTGGTTCTTCCTTCATCAATTGGTAATTAGAGTACAATTGTACATTATGTAAAAAAATCGGAAAAATGAAGCTATACATGTAATAGAATGCATTATATAACAATTGTGGGATTTTTGTCGTTTCAGTGGAATTTTTTGGATGTTTCTAACCGGTGGTGTTTTAATGGCTGTGGCTTTGGTTCATTTCCTCGGAGCGGGTTTGTTAACTCAAGTTGTGTGTGAAGCTGTGCACAATAGAGACAATCGAACGGAAGCAGCTTTCAGATTACCTAAACTCCGTATTCAAAGCAAGTACAACTACGTCGTTCCACCTTATAGCGAAATCATCAGGTTTGTTAAGAATCATTCAGTTTCTGAGTAAATAGATCATGACATTGATATTTAATTGAACTAATTATGGGATATTTCCATGATTTTAGTGACTGCCGAGATGGAGCCAGCGCATACCATGCATTCCAGTTAAAACCTGTGTATGACATTGAAAATATTAAAACCCTAGCCGATCGATTTAAGGACAAAGCTAAAAATCTTGCTAATCAAGTCTCTTTACCTAACGATGCAACTGAAGGAATTGTATTTTTGTCTCCGGATGCTAAACAACAGTTGACTCGCTTTTCCAATTCAAAGATTACTAAGACAAAGTTTGACAAATTTGCGGATCAAGTAAGTTTTCCCCTGCAGCTATTTACTTATACTGACTATGAATCTTGTAAAGAAATTGTTAGCAAACTAAAAAAAACACTTTTTGATATGTAATGCTGTTTATGTTTGTAGCTGGATGACTCAATCCTGTCAGTGGACTTGAACGAAGTGATAAGACGTTTGAACATGACTGTGGATGACCAACAGGAAAATTCAGCTATTAATAATCAAATCAGAAACGAAATTGAAATTGAAATACTTATCCTCAGATCTCTTCAGAAAGAAATTGTGGAACCAATGGTGAGAGATGTCAAAAATTCCTCGCAGAGTCTTCGATCGTTATCTGAACAACAGAAAGATCTATCGAAGTTAATTGTAGGCGTGGCAGACGCTGCGGAAAAAGCACAAGAAAGTTTACACAACTCTGGAGCCACAAGACAGGTAAATAATCTGGAGTCCATGTAATTCTACGCTACATTTGTATTTGTACACATAAAATGAAATTATTTATGAATTCTTAAACAATTTTTTTTTCTTTTAGGTCAAGGAGCTTGCGAAGGAATTCGAATCAGAGTTTGTGCGCCATGTTGAAGACTATGCCAACTTTACATATGTTGGAATCAGAGACTCTGTTGGACAATGTGAACCTTTATACAGATCTTTAAATACAACCGTGACAACATTCTGCCATAAAATTGGCTCACCATTGGCAGGCTTTTGGTTTGCCCTGACATGTCTTCTTCTGCTGTTCTTCCCACTGATAATTGTAGGCATCGTTTTGGCTAGACTCTACTCAAAGTACAAAAGTGTGGGGTATGAAAGGTAATAAAATACTTTGACTTGCTTTCCGTGTACAGTTCACTACCAATGTGAAGCTTATAGTAAGAAAATGTTTAATAACAGCCATTTAGACACAATAATAATATTATTACCTAGGTACATTCACTTGTAGTAATTCTATTATATAATGGTATTGAGTTTCATTTTTGTCATATACTCCAATTTGTTTTGTGACATTGTTTACATTGTTCATGGTCAAATCGGAGTAAATGCAATGCTGGATTTTATAAACTCGATATCATATTTGTACTGGTGGTGGACATGTTTTTTGCTAGCTAACGGTACGGCTTGTGTGTACTGTTTGACTGTTTGTGAATTTTTTATAATTTTTGAAATGGGTCGAACGCAGTGAAACGTACTACTCGGCATATGGCGACGGAGATACGATCCCCCTCAGCCTCAGCGCCAAGTAGGTTCAACTAACGCATATTAATTCTAGTTAGATGTACATTAGTAGCTAATAACATCAATAATAATTCTATTTTTCAATTGTTCAATCAAGCTTACATTAAATGATGAAAATAATTGCAATAATTACTAATTTATTAATCTTGCATGGGTTTGTTTTCCCCCTGTGTGAATTAACAGTGTCAGACGCCACAAGCGAGGAAGAGAGCCATCTCATTCAGCCGCAGCCCGGTTTCCTTCCAGATTTGAGGATACTTCGCAAAAGTATGGATATACAGATATTACTAATTATTGATTATAAAACTGTGTTAACTGAATAATTAATCATATGGTACACAAAATTTATTAATTTATTTCTAACATTTAATTTGACCCATTTGTAAATAATGTAAATACTAAATACTAATCTTAAAGCGTAGTATAGAAAATTGTATCATTTGTTAACTAACAACAAATTGCGTATGTAAATAATAGCTCTTCGGGGATTGGGGTTACCAGTGACGCTGCTGTGCAAAGTTCATCATCTCGTACCCCAGCGTTCCGTAGCAATTTACATTTTGTAGACTCCTCGCATGAGTACGAAAAAATAGTGACTTAATTTTTCTTTATTTATTTCTTTTTAGTTTACTTTACTAGAATAGTACATACTTGTTTTATAATTGATTTGTATGGAAAAGCAGCTTCGGTTTTGGTTTTTCAGTTTTTTTGTTTTTTTATTTACTTTGGTTTGGTTAGGCCACTAATATATTCAGGATCTGCTACAACTGAGATTCAGATTGAGCAAGCACCACCTCCTTATTCTGAAGTGGCTCACTTAGCCTCTTACACTGATACATCTTTAGCAAATACTTCTAATAGCTCTTCTTTGCATGAGTATGTAGTCTTTTTCATTTGATTAGTTATTTCCTTCATGTTTTCTTTTAGTTTGTCTTTTGCACGTAGTTTGTAGTGTATTTTTATTGTTGGTAGCAAAGCACATTAAAAATGTGTTATTGTTTCTTAGAATTAATTTGTTTTTGTTTGTGTACTACTTGTTTTGTGTTTTTATGTTATGTTTGGTCTTAAGCTTTGAGCCTAAAAATCACCCTGTTGTGTAGTGCAACTGCGGGCAGAGACATGATTCTGCAATAACAGTTAATATTTTATGTCCAGAGCTCCATCCAGCTCAAATCGTAAAATATAGAAACGAATACTACAAGCATTCTCCTTGTTTTTCAGCCTAATTGCAATGTAGTAGTATATGTTTATGTCCGAAATGTCTGTGAGAAACAACAGTTGTACACATTCTTAATAATAATGTTATTGTTTTCTCCAGGGCATGGGGATCTCAGCTGGTTTTCAACAACCATCACACGCCACCTGCGTCTGGGGAATACGAGCGGCCGCCCCCCTATTATTATCCCGGCGGGATATCACAATCGTAATAATGGGAAATAAAACCCTAGCCCATTTACAATCAAAAACAAAATCCGTAATTTTACTAATTATGGCCCCTACAAAACTCTAGTTCATTCAAATTTCCATTGTTAATGTAGTGTGCATAGAAATAGCATAAAGAACTAATTAATTAATTAATCCTTATTGTACTAATTGTAAGTAATAATAATAATAAGCCGAGCCTATTACATATTATTAAAAACTAATTACTGTAATTACTTACTTAGCGAGTAGCTGTATACGTGCGTGTTTCTATGATAAAGAATATTCCTGTTCACAAATGCCATTCTCATCGAATTTTCTCCCAATTGTTTGTGTCGCGTATAGACTATGTAGTTTGCATAAGTAAGCAATGTTGTCCTACTACTAATAATAATGAGATTAATTAGTTATCGTGTAATGAACAACTTACTGTGAGATCTTGCTGAATATCTGTGTGTAGTAGCATAATGCATTCGTCTCATGTTACTTACTGTGTAAAATAAATGTTGGAAAAAAATGAATGAATCAACTACATAGGAATCAATGTAAAACTAGGCTTAATTAATTGCTCTCCGTACAATGAGTAAAATTAATTAAAATACAGAAGCAAGAGATAGTTAACTAAATATATACACATACAATACAAAATGTACAGAACTGATTTGTTGTCGTCTTTCGTAAGACGCACTTGTTGAGTTGTCTTGTCTGCATCATCCTTATTGTACAGTTGTGCAGTCCGACATATTATTGGGGCACAATAATTGCCAATGCATCGTTGTTATTTACTTTTAAGTGTGTGTAAAATACAGTGAATGTCAAAATGTATGGTACATTAATTAGTAAGAATATCTGCTTGTATTATATGTGTATCTCTATGTGTAATTAATCTTCTAAAAGATGTAACATTCTATAGTGTAATGAACTATTTACTATAATAATAATAATACAGCCAATCTACCGTGATTTCATTAATCAAGTAAAAATTAACTTAACTGATAATCCTAAAACGAGTCAATAATATTCTTAAAGCTTAGAAATTAGGAAAAGAATGATAAGTGCATTCACAATTAAAATAATTAATATGTGGTACAGTATAGGTAGATTTATTCGGGAACCAAGAAAATAATAACAATGTGAGATCTATTTAAAAATGAGAAAAAGAATTTCATGTAATGAGTTGAGACAGTCCAACTCAAAGGCACAAATAAATCATTACCTTCTAATTAGTTATAATACTAATATTGTAATTGATTCAGAACGCTTATTGTGAGTATTGTATTTACAGTGTGTAGCAGTATGTAGGTCAAAAAGAAATTCTAGTTCAATCAATTGATTACTTAATTAATAGTGAAATATTAGGATTACAATTAATTGTCTTTCTTAAGAGGATTTTGATTTCAAAATAATTTCCAGTAAAACATTTCGTGCTTTTTTGTGTATTTGTCTCTATACAAATTCTGTAGTTCAAAAAATCATGTTAAATGAGCTATCTCATATAATATTTGTGGGTCCAATACGAAAATTTTCCAGCGTACGTTAGTTATATAGCCATGTTCATGAGTTTATCGCAATCAATGACTCCTCTGCAGCTCAAGTGCTTCAAAGAAGTATACTTATTATTAGTTTTTTAGAAAAACAAATTAATTTGTTACTAATTGATCAATTGAAAAAATTGACATGATGTTAGTAATGCATTGGTTGTGCTATAAGTACATAATTTAAGTGAACATTTTGAAATAATCTCAATGCTAAAAAATTGAGTGTTAATAATGAGACTTTGGTGCAAAAGCAGAAAAAGGATTGTCCCATCTCATGCCATGTCATGTCCCCTGTGTTCGCTGCAAATTGGTTCTTTCATCTCTCGCTCTCGCCCGCTCCATCGAAATTTCGAAATATCTATATTAAAATTGTATTGTCAATCGCAATCCATACATTACACTGTAAATGTGAACAAACTACAAAAATAATATCGTACATGTGTTTACCAACTACATATTATAAAGTAGGAAAAGATTCAAAGAAAAGAATAATGAATGAGCTGATTAGTAAAACTACGAACACTAGACTGTATTAGCTAATTATATTACAACTATATACATACAACAAATACTAGATTCCAAAAATGTTGAATAATTTATGTGTCGTATCGTATCGAGTCTAAAAAACGAAAAGCGTCTAAAATATATTATGTGAGTGTACTAGAACTGTGTGTAATAGAAATGTCATAAAGTCTAGAAGTACCTACATAAAAGTATGATTAGTTAATTAGTAGTTTGCGTGTGGTGTAAATCGTACGTGTTTTGAAGTAGTTTGTGAGTTAGTGATTGTATTGTGTAAGAGTGTTGTAAATTGTAAAAAAAATACTTGTATTATATGTCTCTCATTGTAAATCTCAAGTCATATAGAAGAAGTATGATTATGAATGCTAATGAGGAAGTTGATGTGGCCGAGTCGAGTGTAATGAAATGTACAGTAGGTACTTTATAAGTTATTATTGTATATTTATGTAGAATTTAGACAAATTTGTTTATATACTACGGATATCGCATCAATATAATAGAAGATACACATTTTTGTACTTTGTCAGTTAAAGTTTTTCAGTTATGTATGTAATCTACGTATTATTATGCAGTCTACATTTTCCAATGATTTTCTCTCATTAGAAAATATGTAGAGCAATATGTATCCTACCTATATTTCAATAGGGATTCATCATCGAAATTTTAATTTCGATTTATTAGTACTCGAACTTTCACAATTTACATAAATGTACTACAATCATTAGTAATGTTGTATGTATTGTAAGAAGATTCAGAAAAGAGAAAGAAATATTGTGTACAAAGAGCTGGTTGGTGGTAGATTCTATTGCGATTTGTAAAGTAGGTATGTATGAGAACGCGAAAGTTTTCATAGAAAATGCTATTCAATGATTTACAACGGTGTCAGCCATTTCAATGAACTAAACCGACTAGAAGGAATTACTTGTCATAAAAAATGACACAAAGGATTTATACAAAATGAATTAATGGGTTGTATGTAGGGAACTGAATGTCTGCCATGCAGAAAGATAATAATCGGTGAAATGAACTTTAGAGTTATAGACGGTAAAAATGATAATAATATTACAAAGCAAACAAGCAATCATTTCTTTGAGAAATAAAAGAAAGCAACATCAAGTAACAACAAAGATACATACAAGTGGGAATCATCAGTTGATCCCAATTCCAGTTGTTTCACTGGAATTGTTTACATACACATGAAATGAACTTTACTAACATTAAATTGTAGTAAGTATAAGTACAAGAAGAACATTGGTCAGTGTTGTTACAAACGATCAGACTCTTCTTGCTTAAAGCAAGTACATACTCTTCATGTAAAAAGTTCACAAGTACATAAATCAATTAATTAAGGTGATAATGTGTTCTTTACATTTGTTTTATTAGAGATTCTGTTTCATGACTCGAAATGTGAAGGAAGGACAAATAAAATAAACAAATATGCTAAAAATAACTTCACCAAACTTTATTTACATAACAAATCCCAGCATCATAAATTCTTTCCAAGCACACTAAAGGCTTTTAAATAAATATCCAAAGAAAGTTGCAGCATTTGACACGCATATTTTCGTGGCTTTGGTTGGAAAATATTTTTTATGTCTAAAGATTTAACTCACATGTAACCGTGCCATCTACAAATAATTTCACATATAAATTTTGCTAATCAAATGATAATTTACTTTGCGAAATTTGCGTTTGCCAAATAAAAGTTTAATATGGATTGAATTTCTTGAGGCTTTAAAAAATTATTTTGTAATAGGTATTTGTACTGTAAAATGAAATTACAATCATTGAGCATTAAATTTTCTTTATCTATGCTCAGATTGCAAACTGAAAATTTGCAAAGCAATATCTGTATACCTAAATGCTTGTATGGATGAGAACGTGAAATTGGGAAAGTGTGTTTTGCTTTATAGTACAACAAGGAAGAATCGTTCAATTCATTTGACATAGTACAAAAGGACTAATGTGTTTGTACGTGTATAGGAATTGCACCTGAGGAGATGTTGAGTGCGGCTTTGTGCACTGAGACGGAGATGTCGCTACAGTTTTACGTCAATTGCAGAGGTAGCCCTCGCTTTTGGTTTCGGACTCTATGTGTGTGTCTTGTGAGTTTTGTCGGTGTATAGAATGTGTGACTGTGTGTCTCTCTATGTGTGTGACTTAAGTCTAAGTCTACTACTAACGTGTAGTAAGTTGCCAAAAGCAGAAAAGCAATACTAGTCTTCTTATGTGTGAGTTTCCCTTGGCAAAAAGACTTCCTATTGCTTTTACTTGTCATCATCGTCTTCATACAATTCTTAGCTCACATTTGCATTTTGACAAGACAACTGTGAACACAACACACGTAGGTATTACTATTTCCCTTAAATATACTCTACACTATACACATACATAGTACTGTCCCTGTATTTGCACTGAGTAAGCAGAATCCATGCTGCATACCAACATAGCTCTTACATACTACACACATATACATAGTAAGTAATAGTATTTTCCACACTAGACATAGACATACATCCCAAACAATTCATCCTTACTCTTTACTACTAGTGACTACTACCAACTACATACTACAAGCTTTTACTCACACACAGCACAGTCACAACACATACATACACATTACACACATTTAGGTATCTAGTACTACTACATGCATTGCTATTACACTTACTATAACTAAAGTCCTGTATTAATACTCCAATACATTCAACCAGCAGCCCTAAAGGAGAAGCAGTTTTAGACCGAGTTTTCTTCTTAGTCATTCAGAATCTGCTCTCTGGACTAGAAGAGTAGTAGGGAGCATTAGAGCTTTCTACACACACACTACACACTAAACTACTACTACAGTACAGACAGAGCAATATATTCTAATAAATACTAACACACACAGAAAATTCAATTTGCTCTGAGCTTATCTTACTAATACAAATACATATTATTATTATTCCAAAAGCAAAAAAATTGGATACATATATACATAGAGAATTTTGTTTGTAATTCTTTATTTTGTGTAGACTTAACAAAACATCATTTTAGATCAACTCTGCAGTGCAGATTCGTCAGATTTTATTTTTTCATTGCTTATGTCATGTCACTTAGTTATTGTTAGTTTTGTATTTACACTGTAACTACATACTACAACTACGAACGAGAACAGTACACGAAGAACCAGTCGGAAACTTCTACTTAAAATTCACCGTGTTATCACAACTACTACAGATACTGCCAGTTAAATAACAAAACAACGTGTACTACAACTACAACATAATAATACAGAAAGAGTTCAGTTTGTTATTAGTAAGATTGTATTCTTTGTATTCGTTTTACATTGCTATTGCTACATACAACAAACACATTTAAATACACAAGTCAAAGTTAAACCTATCTATACAGAATATACCAACAAAAGCAAATCGCCTAAAAAATACATTACAATTATACACTAGGTAGGTATACATTTATTTGTACACAGAGAAGAATTATTTGATTTGAAAAGTGTACATAGCAATAATAGTTTTTGAATGTTGTATGTGTATACAGGGAAATAATTTGAAGTCATGTTGTTAAGTAAGTGTTAAATAGGTACACAAAGACTCAGGGAGAGAAGCTTGAGCACAAGAGTCAGTTGAAAGCTGAAAAGCATTAAAGAGCTGTATTTATTAAGTAAGTAAGTGTTGTGTGTGTTAAAGTAGGTAAAAAGTCTTTAGTTTAAACAATAGCTCTGTTTGTGTATGCTTCATTATTCTGCTTCAAAGTAAAAGGAAACAAAACAGTTTTCTTTCACACACGAGTGAGCAAAGAATTCGATTGTTCTCTCGTAGTCAAGTATTTTAGTATAATTTATTCCCTCTCTTCTACGGTAGTTCTTGTTCGAAACATGGAGTCATCGTCATAATGGGTGGAAAACATTGAACTTAAAGGTTTCAAGTGCCAAGTTAGTAGTAGTTAAGACTACTACACCTCAGAATCTCTGGAAAGACCTGCAAAGATACAAACAGTCAAAACGGGGGACAAAAAACGAGGACGGCAAGTTAGAATGCTGGATACGGGAAGGTGGGACCCAGGTGAGTTCCTTCTTGTCAAAATCCATTTCAAACTACACTTAAACCATTTATACGTTACAATGTGCAGAAAATAATGTACCTGTTCTATATGTACAATTCTACAATTTATAAACTCATTTAAAAAGTGACCTTGTTTACATTCTAGTTAATTGTACCGATAGACAGGTTCATTTTGTATTTAAATTTAAATGCATTGCTAAATGCTTGAATTATTTAACTAATTCATTCGTGTGTGCTACAAAAGGTGTTTATATTTCATCCATAGTAGGTTTGAAGTTTCAGCCTAGTTTACAGCTTGAAACATTATTTATGTATTGACATTTTTGTGGGCGGCTGTTTTAGTAACTGTGTTGATTTTTAACAGACCATCTTCATTTTAACGACTGTGGCACGAATACCTAATCAAATCACTTAAGAATGAGTAATGACAATTCAGGTTTTGAATATTGAACACACACTCGCACACTTTCCTTTTCGTTTAAAGTTGATTCGTTGAGTGGAAGTCTGATATTCATATCATATCTTTATTATTGTCAGTGTGTGGAGAATTTGCATAAGAAGAGCATAATATTGTTAAGTGCTATATGTACATATTCTATGCTTTGCATACTTTAGTAGTGGGACTTAATTTTGTGTTCTTGTGTATAGTAATATTATATTGGAATGTTTAAGGTATGGCAAGTGTGAGGAACCTTACACCATACATACCGAGCATACATACCGTGTATACATTACACACAAGAAAGCGGCGCATAAAAAAATCTGTCTTGCCTATGTGCTCTATGTGTATGCTAGTGTAATATTCTTGTTGATTCTTATACATCAGTTTCAGCATAGACAATAGTATTGTATTAAATGTAACTATGAATGTAGACTGGTCTGACTTGACTTGTGCAGAATACACATAGACATACCTACGTGAATGTAAATACATGTGCAAATAATATTGTATGTATAAATGTAGGTAGGGAGTATGTATGTGTAAAAGTCAAAGCCAATATCATATATGTACATGCATATTACATATTGAAGAATGGAAAATACTAATACTAGTGTTCCTAGCTCGTGCCATCTAATTAATGATTTATTCGATTCATATCGATTTTGATAAGAATGCATTGATCCAAATCCTCTGTAGGTATAAGCATAAGCACTGTAAATACATACACGAATCAACTTCAATCTACACGAAAGATACTTTTCTACATACATAGTATAATATTATTCTATATTGCTAGTATAAAATATGCCGAGCGAGAAATCTTTTTTTTTACACTACCCTACCTTTAAAGGAATCATAATGTACCTTTACCCTACCTTTTCTCCACATTTGTATTATTTGTAAAATGTATAGGTCCCTATCAAGTACCTTTAGTGCTAGTAAACGCTGAAATGCTTCCAATAATAATGGAGTGATTCTTAGATTCTGGTAGCATTCCAAATAAATACATGGTATATAGCATATTGAAATTTATTCCTTTTCTGCTGAAATGTGTGTTGTAAGTGAGTCTATGATTGTATTTGTATGTCATGGAGTTTAGTTTGTATATATTTCGTAGCTTTGTATCGCGCTGGGTGCGGTCAGGTCTTCTGACAGTCAAAATCATTAGAGAAAAGTCAAATTAATTAAATGTATTGAGTGCGGACGACTAGCTTGAATGTTCAATATATTTGTGGTATGCATATAACATTCCAGTATAAAATGTAGCTCTGTGTATTACTAGTAATTGTACGATGCGGCTATTGCAATTGCACCAATTAAACTCTTGCCACACATACACTTACTGTAATTGCCTGTGGTGTAGGGCATGGTGTAGCTATAACGTATTAAGCATCAGATAATGTTCTCCTTCCATGAAACTGTCGTAATGCAGTGGATTTTTTATTAAGTGCAAAGTCCAGTTATTTTGCTCAATGTCAAATTAATGGCAAATATTTTCTATACATATCTACATACATAGAGTTATTTTAGTTACATATGTATGTATACACTGTATTTATCTGGACAGCAAAATAATATTGTGAATGTTAAACAATGAGTATTATTGGTGTATGTACGTACATAGAATGAGTTCTGTGACCTATATGTAGGTAAGGTACTGATGAAGTATAAGTGGGAATGAGTGTGTCTAGGAGTTTGTTGCATGACAGCATGACGGTTTAATTATAAATAGTATGTAATTTAGTGTGTATAGATATATAAGGGAAAATGTTAACAAGTCTGAGATTATAGTTGTTATGATGATAGTCTAACGATTGTGTATAATTATGTGGTGTGTAGTTTTGTCCAAGCTGCTGGTGTCCCTGGAAGAGTCTCGAGGAAACCTTCCATCAGGATGTGACGAAGAGCTGGGTTTTCTGAGTGATCTCTTGCAGTCTCGAGAGCTTCACGCTCTCGTTAAAGTTCACAATAGTATTGCAGAGAAAGACGAAAGATTTCATCCTTTGCTCTCAAACGCTGTCGAGATAAGCGAAGATGTGATGGACTTATTGGGCCCACAGGCGAGCGAGGAAAATCCCGAATGTCTGGACTTGTTTGAGTTACTTCAAAGTCCGCATCTCCAGGGACTCTTCTACTCGCATGACATCATTGCCCAGAAAGACTACATGCCCAAGTTACCCGAAGTGCTCCCGCACGAAGCACCAGATCCAGACGACCCCGAGGAAACCATTAAAATTGTTCAGCTTGTCAAGTCCAACGAACCCTTGGTTAGTACCAACACTATTTCACTTTTTACTACGTTGACGTCTCTACTTACTTACAATCTCTCGTCCATTCAAGTCCTACACTGTACACTGTACACTACATACAACAAAACTACAAAATACTACTATACCGTACTACTGGAAAAATAGTACTACTGTCATTTCCTTATAAATATTCTATATATACATAAACGGGCGTAGCCAGGAGAAGCAAGGGAAGAATTGCCCCCATCCCAAAAATCCCCAAAAATACTATTTTATCGTAAAAATGCATAACATTGCAAAATTTTATAGGCTGCAAGCAAATTTTATGCAAATTTTAATTGATTTTGACCCAAATCATCTAAAAAAATCGCAATAAACATACATTAATTTGTATCTGATATTGGCAGTTTGTTTCCCTAAACCAAATCCTGGCTACGGCAATGTATATACATATATATATACATAGTTCTCATTTCGCACAGTTCTTCTGTAAATGTAACTTTGAAGCAGACAACTGTTATGTTGCTGGTGCTGCTGGTACTGGTTGTAAAATTGTACAATGGTCGGCGTATTTGTACTTGAATTGAATCATGTATTTAGCTGGGAGCCAAAAAGAGGCTGAGAGACTGAAACTCTCCGTTTCGTCTGTTCATTAGTATTTTACATATTATAGCACGTACTTACATATAGCCCATACATACATACTTACACTAACACAATATATTTTGTCTACACAGAATAGAAATGATATATCTTGACTCTCCTCCTGATCTCATCTCTCGAGAAAGTTTTTCATGTAAAATGCATGAAATACTGCATGTACTGTAATGTGAGACATCGAGTGTAACGTGTTAGTCCGAACATAACTATAACTGTAACTCGAGGTAGCGAGGTTTGCATTCATTTCCATGAAAGTCAGTATATTATATATACAGTGTAGCATTATGTATAAAGTAAGAAAGAACTGTTCTACTAGTAGTAGTGCCAGTAAAAGAATAATCCTCAGTCAGACGGATTGGTTAGTTAACTGAAAAAGCTAAAACAGTTCAAACCAACAACCATCCTATTCCCATCACCCAGAACAAGCTAGAACCGCCATCCCACCACGATACCACTACTGTATTTCATACATTAGAAAAGACTATACATAGCTTTTATTTACACCACATACATTACCACATTTACACGCTTTATGTTTTCATTTCATTCTGTATACTTTCAATCCATCAGAGCCCTGCATTAATAACAAACAAGGAACACAGAGCAGGTCAAACTTATAAATGCTGTATTAACACCAACACAGTCTAAAAGCCTCAGTCTATGACTTAGCTTTACATTCATTATACACAATGTATTCCACCAGTGGCTATTCCTAACACACATACATCCATACCTTCCTTATTTCATGCTGTGATTATACATACATACTTAGAATACACAGCCAAAGTTGTTTAACTCAATGCACTGTGTGAGACACGGTATATTATTTACCTTTTCTACACTGCAAACAACTAATACCTACCTAAAACTTAGTCCGTACAGTCTGGAGTCATGGACTGGACCATGGAGTAGTATTTTAGATTGTAGCACGTACATAGTGTTGTTACTAATACGTATGGTGTTAGTGTATTTACTTAGGTTGAACCAAAGGTATCTGTAACATCACAATTTAATATCTGCTCGCTATTTCTGGCATAATAATTTAACACGCAATGGGAAATAATGCACCAAAAATTCAATCCTCCCTTTCCTTTCTGTTGAGTCGACTTTTATTCTGGATTTCTACACAACTGGGCTATACTCGCGGCTCCTTTAGTTTACAAACTCGTTTTGGAACACCAATGTATACATGAGTTCCACATTTAGTCTAATAGCTCTCTGTATAAGTCTGTGCTCAGCCTATTTAGCCAGCAACAGCCCACAGAACTATTATGCTACTACATTGCTAGTACTACACTATTAAACTACATCCATACAGTTGTACACACTCTTGCTTGAGTTAGTTAGTGTAATATATTGTAGCTCTCTCTGATCTTTAGCAGTTTTGTATTTACCTACGAAAACCATGAAAACTTTACGACTTTTCCATATGCAACGTAATATTTATTTAAAGGTGGTGATCGTATGGCATGGTTTATGTAGTGCTGGTGGTATGGTGGTGGTGGGCTTTATTTCATAATACTTAGTGTCTACTATACAGCTTTAGCTTATTACTCAGAACAGAAAATAGTTTTTTGTATTAGAAACAATGAACATTGTATTTTTCAACTGAAATTACATATGTAAGTAGTATTAAGTGTATACCTATGGTATAAATAAGGTTATTACGTGTAATCATAACAATCATAATATTATAAAGTCATGTGTTGCATTATTGCTATGTATAGCATGGTACATGTGTATTTTAGTACATAAATATGTTTACAATGTTAGTTAGAAAATACTATGGAAGTTGTATGCATTGCATTTAAGCTATAGGAGTTATGTAGATACATGTCTGCAATGATAATAAATATGTGTGTGCCTATTTTGCCATTAGGCGGGTATTTTATGATCCTCATATGTTATGTAGGGACACACTTCTTGTTTTAGCGATAGTAGGACTGGCTATGAAAATCAAGTGTGTATATAGGACTACAATTACACGGATGCAAGAGTCAGTACAAAAAAGGAATCGGAAACTATAGTTTAGTGTTTAGAGTATAGTGTAGACTGTAGAGAATGAAAAAAGGGTTCTGGTTTTGCAGTGTGTGAGCAGTGTGTGTATGTAAATGCTCGTTTGGACAAACACATGGGCATACTACGAAAAGCTAATGTAAAATGTAATGTCATATTTTATGTAAACGTTTCTTCTGGTGAAAAATTTATGCTGCGTAGGATGGAGCGAGAACTGCTGAGCCGATTGTGGTAAGACTCTCTCTGTGTGTGTATGTGTGTGATATAGAATGAAATGCTTGCCAAATACAGCTATAATTTGTCTCTCTGTGTGTTAGCAATGATATATGAATGAAAAAACACTGATGTTATTATGATCCTTATTTTCACTAACATTGCACTAGTACTATAAAGCAAATTGCTTGTTTTCTCTCACAGTCCTACTTACATTAATACGTTGTATATAGCTGTAGTAAGCATTACACAAGAAGGATTACAATTTTGCACAGTTGAGTTTTAATTTTTTCTGTGTAAGAGCTACTTTGTTAGTTAGTGTTTTTGTAGTAGTGTGTATACCTAGGTATATGTAGATGTTGAATAATATGAGAGTTGGTGCTATAGCTAATGTTGTAAATCTCTCTGAGTGGGTTCGTTTGACATGGTTTGATTTGTTTTTGCTTTATGTGCCATTTTGGTTTCAGCAAAATTACGTAAAGAATGCATGTCCTTCCTTCTACAAGTCAAAGTCAAAGTACGAATTCTTGTTACACTCTATGTTTAATAATAAGCTGATTTAGTATTTTCATTTATTAGGTACTACAGCATTTTAAGGCTAGAATTCTTTGTAGAATTCACCAAACAATTTCTGACTCTTTTTAATACTCTTTTTGTAACGTATACTTTTGTTAGTGTATATATACTTTTGTTCGTAAAACTTAAAATCTCATGGCTTCAATTTTTTGTTATTACCTGATACAGGGGCGTATCCAGGTCACACATTTGGGGGGAGGGCTTAAACAAAAATTGGTTATAATGCTTCAATTTTTTTCAGTTTACCTGATACATACTTTCGTATGCTGTAATTGATTAGGTTGATTTTTAACTGTGTGTCGCAGTTGGGTTAAAAATATTTTATTTAATGAAAGCTTCACAAAGCAAAGGTGAATTGGCAATTAATTTCCTGAATGACTTGATGAATTAATCCTTTGCGTTTAAGTTGGGTGTTTTAGTAATTACTTAATAGTTACAACGACTTGGTTCCCTTGATGTATTTACTTTGGCAGATTATTTTAGTAGCGAAACGACCTAGCGTTTTTTGGTAGTGTGATGTGATTAATGATTTTGTGCACGTGTTGATTTTGTGTTGTAATGAAAGTAGTAAAAGAAGACTATGCGAGGCAGAGGAGAATGTTGATGATGCATATAGCTTTTGAATGATGATGTTGAATTGATTTCTGGTGCAGGGTGCTACAATACGAAAAGACGAAGACACGGGTAAAATCTTGATCGCTCGAGTGATGCACGGAGGAGCTGCGGACCGCTCCGGATTAATCTATCCAGGTGATGAAGTGGTGGAGGTGAATGGATTGTCTGTGGAGGGTAAGACACCAGACGATGTTCTCCAAATTCTCAAAAACTCAGAAGGAACTATCACATTCAAGCTCGTCCCAGCGGACTCCGGTCGACAAAAGGTTCGAATGAAATTCTCCTCACAAGTATCTCTTTCTCTCTTTCACTCAGTCTCTTTCGTCTTTTTCTATTTCTACATCTCCCAACGTAACTACGACTCTAATACACTAATGTAAAAACTGTATAGAGTTTTTATACCTTCGATCTTAGTAGTTCTTCGTGTCTAAAACTAAAAAGATTCGTTCTATAGTTCTAGCAGTTCTGTAATTTTGTGAGAATGTACTTACAGCATATACCTACCTTACTCGAAATAAGAAAAAAGCTTATACTAAACTAAGAAACTTTTTCTGTGGGTATTTCTCTGTAGGACTGTTCTGTACAATACATACACATACTATTTGTACATGCATTTATACATAGATATTTTCGTGTATTTCTTATTCCTTTTCCATCTCACGGGTATTAGGTATGTACATAAGTGAGTACACGTTGTACACGTAGTAGTGACGACGTCTCATATCGTAAATCTTCCAATTCTTTCTCATTTATTACACTGACACCAAAAAGCTACGTTTACAGAGAAAACTAGAAGTACTTACCACATCCCTACACTTATTTGCATTAATCCTTTACTTTACTCTACCTTACCACACTCACACACTACAAAAACACACACAAAAACAAACTGTAGATTTTATAGACTAGTATAATATATTCTGCACTGTGTTTGTAGATAGCTAGGCACTAGGTAGGAAATACAGATAGTAAAATATCTACAGCAAATATTATTGTATGCTAAACTGTTTGTTTTTAGTTTCTTTCACTGTGAGTTACTACGAGTAGCAGTTTGTATTTGTTAGTAGTTAGAAGTTGTAGAGTAGTCATGTCATGAGCCATGTCATGCCATGCTAACTTTTCTCCCATCAAAATAAACAACCCACACAGGAGCACGGCTTTATATACAACTATTTACTTCTGCAACCACCATATACTTCTTCTATTCAGATAGAGTTATGTCATGCCTGATACATTTTCCATTCTGTGTATATCTACATACACATACATATACATTATCTTTAAAGACATTACAGAATGCAGACATCTCAACGTAAAAAGATATATGCATGGCAGTCAGTGTGCCAGTAGTAGAAGAACTTCCAGTTCTGTTCAAGACAACAAAGTCTTTTTTACTCAAACACACTCAGACTCAGACTCACACAACGTACTTTAACATTAGACACGGAATCCACATGGAAAGATCACGTCACGTTCCATTTACATTATCCTCTCTCTGTATGTATTGCCATTATTGCGTAGCTACATAAACTAACATAAGTAAAAACTAGCGCCATACACTCCTATGTACCACTATGTAACATTCTTCACACTACAATATACGTCCATTACATTCTAAAAGTATTATTATTATGATGATGTATCGTGTCAGTAGATTAACAGATCTACTCTAACTCAGACAATATCTGTATCTTCATATTTACGGCTAAAACGTGTACAGGTACCTACAGGTACTACCCTGCGACACTACTTTTACTGTATAGAATACTAGGTACCTAATTCATATTGCATTAGAACTGTATATAGAAATACACTGTTTGTATAGGCAAGAAAGTACATAGTGTATGTATGTAGTATTGAATTTTGTACATTCCTTTATATTTCACATAGTTATGTAAGTTACGTATTACACAGCTACTAGGTATAAATGTATGTAGGTACTAGATAGGTAGTATTACTTGTAAAGGTATAGTAGGTATGCGATACAGAAAGTCTTTCCTTCCTTGTTATCACTTTAGTGTGAAATGAAACTTTACCTTTCTTTCCCTTCACAGCAAAAGTTTACAAGATTGCAATCAAAGTAGATTTTCAACATTCAACACGGTATGCTAGTAAATGTAAGATACGACTATTGTGTATATGCAGGGTGCAATCATAATAGAAAGAGTTAAACATAGCTGAGTTCCTGGATTTTACAGTAGGTACTTTTAGTTTCCCCGGGTAGTATTGTATTGAACTGGAACAGGCACAAGTTTTAATAGTACATTGCTAAGTGAGTTGTATAGTGTATTCATTTGTGATTTCTGATGGTGGGTATTATATTAGTGGTATGGTATGGTGGATGTGGATGGTTGGTGGAAGGAGAAGATTGGGAGAAGAAGAAGAATAGATTTAGTTGGGGTTGCATTACATTAGCATGGAGGAATACAATGGGACAAAAGAAACATCAGCAGAATGCCGCCAAGAACGAAAGGAGACTTGACTTTTTGTCTAGTCTGGTTTGTCTGGCTCTGGGCTGCCCGACTTTTTGGCGTGTTATGTTCAAGTTGTGTCAAGTTCTGACATTTACAATCTAAAAAGTCTATTATTACTGTATTTTAGTAGTTGGCGGTACAAATGCAGGACAAGAACAATACTAGTACTATTAGTAGCATAAGCTATATGTATGTTAGCCAAAAAATCAAAAACGTTTCCAAGTATTGTTAACAAAGCATACTTCCATTTCACTGGCTTGGCTATTGCCTTATGTTACGTATGTAACGGTTATTAATGTAGTACAACTATAAACATTTCTGCATGCTGCTGGAGAAATTTCCAGGCAAGATAAAGTTGATATAAGTAATGTGTGGCAGATTTGCTTAGATAAGAATACACGCATGCATACATGTCCGAAATTTTTCTACTTACTAGTTTCAGGATAATTTAAAACACGTAGGTATCGGAGTTCTTATGTATTGCATGATCATAATTAGATTTTATATTGGTCAAAAGGGTATGTACTAAAATAGTTTCGCTAAAAAAAGGTTTTTTTCTACAATTGGGAATGTAGGAACAAAGCAACAAGAGTGAAATTGCTCTAGAAATTCTTTTCGAGTAAATTCATAGCTGATGTTTTGTTGTATACTTTTTCTTGTTAAAAGCAGTTGAAAAAGCCGTTAAAAATATCAATCGACTGATGGTTTTTTTTTAATCTTATGTATTCAGATCAATCAGATAGGTGATACTTTTGTATGCAATTTTGTCAAAATAAATAATTAACATAAAAAAAATGTGACAAGATGAATACATTCAGATCTAGTCTTGCCATAATTAATTCATTGCTTTTGATAATTAACGATTTTCGTCACAACTGACAATGTGTTTAAAAAATTTCAATCTGAAACAAAAGAACAAGAATGTACAAAAGGAGCGGAATGTACGGAATTGTTCTAGAACTTCTAAAGTTTGTGTGGTGTATTCTATTTTCTAATTTATTGTATAGTGCTCATTTTGTAACTAAAAAATCCCAAGTAGCTAAAAAGGAATTTAGAAAACTAATTTGTAAACACATTTTTAGACAAAAGCTTTAAAAAAAATGAAGAAAACAGAATGAAAAAGATTAGAATTGTTCCAGAAGAAGTTGTTGGAAATGTTGAATGTAAAAGAGAATTTTGTGAGTGTGTTTCTAAAAAACTCGTTTAGATAGCTTATTGTTGATGTGAGTGTCTAATGTAGAAGAAAAGTATGTCAGAAGTTTCCGTATAGAACAAGGTGTTTTAATGTGGTAGTTAAATTGACATTATTCCAACATCGTAAATTCCCTGTGTGGGGAAGCATAAGTTGTAAAAAGGGAATACCCTAATAAAGGGGAAAAGGGAACACTCTACTATACATAAGTTGTACATAGTCTTTCTGTGTAAAGGATTAATGGTTGGGTGAAAGCAATGTAGAAAAAGCTTTCTCTTCCTCTAACTAAATTAACGCTCAAACTTTCACTTTGGCATTTACAGAGAGAAAGTAAAGTTCGGGTACGGTGCTTGTTCGACTTTAATTCAAAAGATGATCCTCATATTCCATGTAAAGAAGCCGGGCTTGATTTCGTGAAGGGGGACGTGCTGCACATCGTGAGCCAAGATGATATTTATTGGTAAGTTTTAGTTGTTGCTTAAAACGGGTTAAAAGAAAAGAAGAACAAGAACAATTCACTCAGCTTTTTCAGTGCTACTAATCAAGACAGGGGGCATCCGTTACATTTATGCACTTAAAATGTCGTCCATTTTCACAAATACAATTTGCTCTAAAGTTTTTGTTCGTGTCTTGCCCATGCAAGAGAACAGTTGGAATTTATTAGCTGACTGGAGTATTTATCCGGGTAGTGAGAAGAAGGGTGACATAAACCTGGAAACAGTTCAAGATAAAGTCAACCCAAGCTTGTCACCCTCAAAAGACTCGCAAATAAAATAAAAGAAAGCGCAACGTCTTTATTTAATGCTTTCCAACTCACTTTTCCCTTTACTCAAAAGGCTTAGCGTGTGCCTGTCTACTGCAATAAAAATATTATGTACTTTATCTATGTACATTCTTATGTGTAGGCAAATACACTCTGTATACTCCACATAATATTCTTTCCAAACTCAACGTGTATATTTATATCAAATGCAGTTCCCACAGTATAAGTGCAAATGCTTACTCAGTACTAGTACATTTTCTGTAAATAAAAATGCCTTGTTTGCTAAACTAAGTACACACGAAAAACTCAACTATTTTACTATCATTATGAATAATACAATATAACTTACATATTCTATAGATGAAGTAGTACTGTATTATTCAAGGCCGTATACAGTAGTGGGCAAACGGACAATTTCCCCTTGAAATCCCAAATACGTCTTATTTTGCTGTAAAAGTACAAAAAAATTAAAAAAGTGCTATATACCAATCTGATGCTTTTACGCCATTTTTGTCCCAAATTGAATCAATAATTTTGTTGCAAGGGCGATTATTGACAAAGTTTCCCCTCCGAAATCTCAAAAACTAGTTATTTTGACGTAAAAGTGCAAAAAATCCAAAAATTAATCCATTTTACGTTAATTTTTACTCAAATTTGCTCAATTTTTTGAGCTACGCTTGATCATTGACACATTTGTATATTGTATTATTTGGATTTAGTCTTTGGATTTTGCTTACCCCGCGAAATCGATTTCTGTATACGGCCGTGGTAAAATACTTCGGAGCAATATAATAATGGGAGCAATAGGATAAAGCCCTTCTTATTGCTTGTTCTTGTACTACGTATTTATATGAATTTTGGAAAACGAGAAGTATTTACAATATGGGCAAGACGAAAGGGTTTTATGACTGTGGGTTTATTTGAGATGGATATTGAGATAGCTTAAAGTGTGATCCGGTGTTTCTTTTTTAGGTGGCAAGCACGACGTGAGGGTGATAGATCGATGCGAGCAGGACTCATTCCAAGTCGAGCACTTCAAGAAAAACGCTCTCTTCTTGTACGAACGAGCAAAGAACCGGATGCGGATGGTAAGTGCTCGGAAGGCTACTATTACTCGTCTCATTAATTAGTTTACCATGTTACAAAGCAACGGAAAATTCCCTGGGTTGCTAAAACACACTTTCATTTATATTTACATTTACTAACTTTACCTGCACTCACTCACTCTCCTCTTTCTTTCTGTCTCTATCCATCAATTCCATTCTCTTACTTTCTATTGCTGCAATTCCAAATACATGATAAACAATTCACTTACAATTACAATTACTTTACAAACTTTGTGTTAAGTTTTGTTATAACAATAACAATAAGGGAACATACATACTAGTACTTTAGTTACTAGTACACAACACACTACACTTTTCTTTATCTCTATTTATTCTCCCAGTCCCACCCGGTATGTTGTTCAGTTACTACACAGTACACAATACACTTTTCTTTATCTGGATTTATTCTCCCGATTTCACCCGGTATGTAGTTCAGTTACTACACAGTACACAATATACTTTTCTTTATCTGTATTTGTTCTCCCGATTTCACCCGGTATGTAGTTCAGTTACTACACAGTACACAATACACTTTTCTTTATCTGTATTTATTCTCCCAGTCTCACCCGGTTTGTTGTTTAGTTACTATACAGTACACAGTATACTTTTCTTTATCTGTATTTATTTTCCAAGTCCCACCCGGTATGACTTTGTAATAATACTTCCGCCGGCTACTTACTGGCAAGTACAAGTACACAAGTAATTCATGGCTAAAAGCATTAAGCAATACTTTAATTTGTATGAATGTTTCCCTTTGCCATAATACAGCTCTCTATACATTTAGTCTCTGAGTCTCACATTGCATGGCCCAATATAATTTAGAATTTAATTTCCTCATTTATTATTCGTAATTGTATCCCCCATACACACTTCCTGAGCACAAACAACATTATTATTGTTGCCCTTCATCTTGTCAATTTAAAATGAAGTTAAATCCTATTAAAACTATACCTTCCGGGTATTTACACATTTGTAATTGAGTCTGAAAGCCAAAAGCTCCTGTAATTTGATCCTTCTCTCGTAATACCTTTAAAGCTAAACCACGCCAACTAACCAACACAACACAAACACATGATTTTCAAAGACACTTTTATTAAATTATACGGGAATTGAACACAAATTGCTATGCAACTTTAACAATACTTATACTTGAGCTACAGCCAGCAAGCCAAGCCAAGCCAGCCAGCTGCGAATTTATTTGCTCTGTCATGCTACTTTCTTACTAATTTAACTTTAGTTCATTATTAATAGCGTAGTGAAAACAGGCGTTTCATAAAAGTACTTTTTATACACAATGTACTTACTAACTAAGCTATAGCTTGTATCTGTAGACTTACTCCCTGTATAAAAAACTACAAAGCTCACAGCATAAATATTATACTACTTTTACTTGTATACTTTACTGTGTATATTAGTAGTAATAAAATAAAAGAGCTTAATTACATTCGGGACGTCTCTATCCAGTTGGTTCGACTCTCCATTAGCATTTCCACACTGACTGTGTGTCTTTATATTTTGTCTGTACCTCTCCAGTGTAGTTTTTCTACCTTGTATTTTACATTAGTATTAGTGTCTGTCAAAGTCTTATCGTAGTACCTAATACGTAGATTGTAGAAGTAGTCTGTTTAGATTACTAATTTCATAGCATACTATAGTTCTGTTCTTTTTACAGCTACATTATTTATACCTACAACTTGTTTAGCATTTTACGTACTTATTGATTGCTGTACAAAACTCTAGTCTTTGTTTCTAAGTATTTGTAGTATGGGTACAAATTGTACTGTAGTATTTATTAAATCCATAATGTATCCACTACTTTTACCTTCTACCTAAGTAGATGTATATTATTTATTGAATAATTTTGTATGCAAGTAGTTGTACAAAGGTGCTATGGCTATTACTATTTACTTTGACATTATATTTTAGTAATCTCTATCTATGTAGGATTCTATTAAAGCATATATAGATTCATTTTATAACATTTATAACTTTGTAGCGTTGTAAAAGTAAAAGCAGTGTGGTTGGATTGGAGTAGAGTGATACTCTAAGGTTTCTTGTTCCTAGTACTACAGTCTAATTCTGTATTATTAATGTTTAGCTACTTTACTTTACTTTACTTTGTTTTACTGTGTATTAGTGTAGCATATCTTATCTTGATATTACTTATTACTATTCCTGTAGTCACTGTACACAGAAAAATATTTATCCAGATATTATATAGAGAGAGGAAATAGTAGTACTAGTATTAATATTTACTTTGGAATAAGTTTCGTGTCTTGTGTTGCTGGGCAAGTCTTGAATTATAAATACTGCTAGGCTTTGTGAGGAGATTTGTACGCCTTAGAGCTTTGACTGGCTGATTTTGTGCTGGATGAATAGACTCTTCCTTATTTCATTATTTATAAGATAAGGCGCACGCGATTAATTATCTCATCTTGTAGAGTGAAATGGAGTGAACTGAGTGGATGGGGTTTTCAGCTCGTTTTCTAATGTAAACAAACTCTTAGACCAAACTGCTATACACATATGCTATATATACAGAATCTGAACTTACATAGGTACATAGTACACAATCACAGGTGCGTCTATTAGACAAACACACTAGGAGAGTGCTAGTACAAATAGTAAAAGTAAGTAGTAATTGCAAAATCTATGTTAAGGGATTTAAGTGTAGAGATACACTCTGCTTAGCTAGGTAGTTAATACTAGAACACTAAAGTTTGTTTTGACAATCTCAATAGAGCTTTTTAATAACTGTTATTATTATGCAACACAGTTCAAGTTCTTCTCGAAGGCTAGTATGTAGTTCTAGAGTCTAGTCCTTCCTATTAAAACGTAACAGACACAATAATCTGTTTACGATGATTGTAGTAGTCACAGAAGTAGAAACAATGTGAAATCCACCTCCCCATGTACATATAAATATCCCTAGTAGTCTAAAAGAGAGATATTATCTAGTCATGCATTAAACAGAACAGTATTATCTTAGTATCAAACAAAACCTTAGAGAACCCACTGTGAAACATGGTGGTGTGTAGAATGAACGGTGTGGATTTTGTACTCGTCAGTAGATAGTGAGAATACTAAGTGGATGGTTTACTTTAATTAGCTGTAGGTATAAAGCACTTGGTTAGAACTCTCGGGTTTATTGTAGCATTTAATGTGGTGATGTAGCTTCTGATATCTTTCCTAAGAACGTTCTCTGAAATGAATGCAAAATGTATTGATGTGTTAATGTTTGTCTCGATGAATTTACTCACAGTTCTATACTTTAGCTATACTAGTGACTTGACTAGTACCAGGCTGTAGTTGTAGGGGTCTGTTCCACTTTATAGCATAGCGAAATCTATTATGTATATAGTTATGCGGCTTTGACGGTGTATTTTGTAGACAAGACATCATAATATCATTGATATCATGCACAATGGAATACACAGAATAATCCTGTCTCGCTCGGTTTAATACAGAATTACATTACAGTTTACAGATATTAAGCATATTGTTGTAAAATAATAATGTTTAGCATTCTTCCATTATTTATTGTTGTTAGCTGAGTCTGAGTGAGTAATACAGGAATCATAATAAAGTTACCGTGCAGTTACTCGAATGACAGCAATACTTAATTAACATGTATATGCATACTTCATTCATTACAGTATTTATTCCTAGTAAAACTACAGTAGCCAGCTTATGTACATTTATTAGCAAATATACAAGGTGGGAATTTGATACGAAAGTTGCGTCTTGCGTGTAATGTACAGCATTAGCATTTTAGTATGTGGGATCTGTACGAACAACTAAAGGAAAATAAATTCATAGAATTAATTATAGCGTAGCTACCAAATTTCTTGCAAGACATTCCTGAATCCGGTTAGTGTTAGTGGATACTAGTATTCGCACATTGAATGTTAGATACAAAGATACAGTAGAAGGGTTGCTGTAATTATATTACACATTTACTTACTTACATTAGTTAAATTATGAGTTGTTAATTCCGTTAATTTAATTCATTATTACATTTTGCTACACAGCTAGTATAAGAAAGTATGTAGTAGAATGTACTGCAATGCAATTTCGCAAAACCCTGAGTTGCTAAAAGCATTTGTACTCAAAAATTTACTAATTGAAGCGAAATGAAGCTACTAACACTAATACTGCTATGTATATGTAGTTCTATAAGTCTTAACATTTATTAAACGAAACGACAAGATATTAGAAAATATACACATGCTGTGTGTATGATTTATTATGGCCCTTTATGTATGTACGTATGTATAGTGGTGTATTGTATGCAGGGTCGTTTTATAAAACTACTAATATTGTAGTGTGAGAGCTAGGAGAAATATTACTAGGGAGTATTTATTTAACAAAGCTAATTACTGATGAAACACTGTACTAATTGGTATTGTATGCGGGGAGTGAGAATGATTAAAATTTGTCTTGCTATGAATAACAAATTGGTTGATCTTGTTTTTTGCTTGGTTTATTATTTATGGGCTTGTTGTATATATGTATATAGTAGATTGCTCACCTTGTAAGCTTTCGGGCTCGAAGGGAATGATGATGTCCATGACAATTTCGGGTCAGTGCTCCTCATATTCTAAAAAGATCGCGTATGACCTCACAGAAAATGATGATTATGACCGGGAGGAGATTCCAACGTATGAGGAAGTGTCTAAATTGTATCCTCGTCCCGGGATTTACCGACCGATTGTTCTCATTGGACCTCCTGGGGTTGGTCGCAACGAGCTCAAAAGGCGTCTTATCGATCTGGACCCTTCAAAGTACAAAACTACAATTCCTTGTAAGCCAAATCAATTCAAACAGACTCTGGAAATTGTGATTTAGTTAGAGAGAATTTAATTTAATTTCTTTGGAATTAAATTGCATGTTTATTGAATTGGTTGCAGATACTTCCCGACAGCAACGGCCTGGGGAAATGAATGGTAAAGAATATTACTTTGTGACTCGGGATAAAATGGAAGAAGACATTCAAGCAGGTAAATTTATCGAGTTTGGAGAATACAAAGGTAATCTTTACGGTACGGCGAGTGAGAACGTGCGAAGTATCATCAACTCTGGTCTGGTTTGTGTCCTGAACCCGCATTCACAAGCACTGAAAATGTTAAGGACTGCGGAATTCAAACCGTATATTGTTTACGTGAAGCCGCCTGCCTTCGAGGTACTCAAGCTCTCGCGTCATAACGCATTTGCCAAGTCCACCTTTGACGAGAGCAACTCTCGCGCTTTCAACGTACGTAATGAATATTTCGTTTCTTTTATTTTCACTGAGTTACTAGTTGTTTTCACCTCAACTCGTCTGTCTGTATATATCTGTTTTGTTTATTCAGTCTTATTATTATTCATACTCTTGTTTTTCTGTCGAGTGTCTGTACTTTATTTATAGAGTTTCTTTTTTTCTACTTTTTTTAGATATTTTCTGTTCTTTGTATTTGTATTTTCCAGTTGAATTTTCATTTTATTCGTTTCCTTTGCCTTTTGGAAGGTCTCTCGCATGGTTGGTTAGGAAGCATGCGGGTGGCAAATTGTATAACTGTGTTTTCGTAGATGCACTGCACTTGTAATGTGTTTGATTTTGTTTGTGAATGTATACAGACTTTCTTTCTTCTTATGTGTATATTCGATCGAATGGAATGTACATTCAAAAGATAAGAGAGTTTTTTGTGTGTTTTCGTGAATGCAATGTGAAACATCATTGAAACTTGGTCTAGTAGTAGTAGTATTTCTTATTTTGGTCGAGTTGAGGTTGTGATGGCACGAAATTTGCACGTAAACTGACTATAGTATGTAGGTACTGTTAAAAGTACCACTCCATGATAACAAAACATTCTTGCCAACAAATGAAATAAATACGTAGCTCGATTTATATAGACACAAAGTAGAGTCCTTGGAATTTGCCAAAGTATTTTTAGTTTGTTTGTCCTATGGTCTTCAAGAAAAAGAGATTTCGATGATAAAACAGTGTCGCTGATTATATCTTGCACAAAAGCCAAAATTTTCTCCCGAGAAAAGTTTTCTGCATTATTAGCAGTTTTGGAATTCATTGGATTCTCCGATATATTTAGAGAAAACCTTTTTGTCCCGTATGTTACAGACATAGTGCAAGGTAATCATAAATCCCAATATTAGCAGAATAGCACCTTGAAAGACTTACTAGCATTTCTGATCGTGAAGCGTGTTATTCTATGATTATTGATATTGATCATGAATCAAAATCTAACTATGTTTCAAGATATTACAAATATGTACTAATGAAAAAGTTGTTTTTGATATTTTGCTCGAATAATATTTTCCCTTGCAAATTCAAGAGTCGGAAAAATACAGGAATGGAATGCTAGTCTATTTTTGTCAGAGTAATGTTTTATTATCAGTTTTTTTAAACGTACATTGTGTGTTTTTGTATTTTATGCCGCTGCAAAAGATAAGCAAATGCGATTTCAATAAAATTGGATGAATGAATACAATTAAATATTATGCAATATATGACATTTATAAGGAATTTGTGCAATCATCAGAAAAAAATTAATACTTGAGTTTTTTATTTCTCCCTCATATGGAAAACAGGATGAAGAATTCCACGATATCATAAGAAGTGCTGAGAGAATAGAATTCCTCTATGGCCATTGGTGCGATGAAACTTTAGTAAATGATGATCTGGCAAAAGCGTTCGAGCGTCTTTTGAAAATCGCCAAGAAGATTGAAACAGAGCCTTTGTGGGTTCCTGCCAGCTGGGTTCAGTAATCTCGCAGTAATAATAAGAAACTAAACTAAATTAATAATTGTACTGTATTCATTCGATATAATTAATTAAAAAAATATCCGAATCTTTGTTGTTGATTAGTGAAATTAGTGACGAAAATCACTTTACAAAGCTAATGAATTAATTACACAGTAATAATTACCTACAATAATGTAATTACATTTAAAAAGCATGTTATTACAATGTTATTACTAAATTCTCTCTATCTACATACAATATATACCTACTATGTTGTAATTGTATCAATTACATAGAGCAAATTATTATATTATAATTAATTATCCGTTAAAATAACTCAAGGATATTACTACTACCTACACACTGCAGTTATAAACACATTATACACTGTGGACTAATACTAAAAATATCCGAATAATCAATTGAAATTATCTATTACTATAATATTATACATAGTATAGGTAATTGTTAAAAATCAATAATACTGTTATTATTGCAAGTAATTGTCAATAATAAGAATTGATAGTACAGAGGTTCGTGAATAGCCATACATGATACAATACCAATACATACTACTACTTAAATATATATTAAATAAATACATAAATAATAATGAGAATAACTACTACTAAATTAACTGTAATTAACTAAGTAATAACTTGTTGATTTTTCATTGTTCTACAATTACTATACAACAATAATTTAAATCTCATTGTGTTGATAATATCAAGCAAATTAATGGAGAAAATAATGTTGACTCAATAATGTAAACTGCATAATGTCCTGGGGTGCATACTAATGATAAATAGTGTTATTGTTACAATATAAACAATGTTATAAAAGTACAGAGATGTGTGTAGGTATATAATAGCTACCATTTCGCAATGAAGAATAAATTCCGAATTCGTTGAACGATTCCAAGTTATAAATTCCAATGTAAAATGTAAAAATTACAAGAACAACAAGAATACTAATTACTACTACTATATTATACTATAATAACAAAAACAACACAATGTATCCTGGTACAGTTTCATCACTTGCGTTGCCTTAAAAATAATACATTACATAATAATACGATATTATACCTTAAAATAATATTCTACATGTATACCCTAATAAATACCTATGTATGTAAATCCTACAACCATTTATGCCATAATATTCTTTAAATGTTATACCAAACCTTTTAAGTAATTGCAATTATATTATACATGTAGCTACTACAATTAGTAAAATGTAGTGACATACCATGAAAGTGTAATTACATGTAAATTACTTACTCCATAAAATAAACAGTGTATCATGTATTGTATGTAATACAATGTAGTAATAATAATATTATAATTGTAGCTGTACAGAATATCATAGAACTTAAAATATTATGTACTATATACTGTGTATTTAATTGTACTAGTAAAAATAGCTTGTTGTTGTTGTTGCAGATGATTATTAATTAATTAGATTTTAGTGACATTTGTAGTGTTACTGTGTATGTAGCGCTGGTAGTGCTATGGAACACAATGTAAAATGTAAAATCAATGGAGTAATTAGTTGTAGTAAGTCAACATTGTTAAAAAAGCAGATTGGATAGAATAATGAGTGTAGAAATGCGTGTGTAGCTTACAAATAGTGATGTATAGGACTGGAAGAACAGGAGAAGCTTATTACTACTGTATTACTACATTTACTATTTATTATTGTATTGGTGATAATTTTCTAAAAGAATGTCATATTTTAGTTTTATGAGCTACAATAGGCTTCAATTCGAGTGTACTGTATACTGTCACAGAAAAGTTATCATTAATTAATAATGATGTAATATATTCGTATCTTTTTGTATACACACAGAAGATATGGGCAAATCCATGTTAAAATTTTAAATCTTGAGTTGTGTACATTGGTGCTATCGCACCGAAACACGTTTTCGGCAGTGCTTTACAGTTTTAATTTATTTAAAGTTTTGTACTTTCGTTTTTTATTTGTTTTTATACACAAAGTTGACTAAAGACACTAAGTAAGTAGTAAGCAGCTACCACATTCATTTTACTCAAAGAAACAAATGTAAATATTAAATTGACGATATTTTGATTATTTAATTGTTCTCCATTATTTAATTATGTTCAAATTTTTAGGTTTAACTTTTGCTCTTATTTCGGATAACGACTTTTGATGAAAATTTTGATTTATTGTTTCCTGAATGTTAATATCTGTATTGATTGATTTTGAAATGACAAATAATTTGGCTAGTCTTTCTCAAGTAATGAATTTTAATCTCACTCAGTAATTATTGATTACCAATTGTTTCTCATCCATTTTACCACTACCAAATTTGATATTTTTTGCTACACAAAGTTCAATTTATTTATTTATGTACGTAAATATTTAGAGCTAGCTACATTTACTATTAGTGTATGTTTGTTAGAAATATTTAATGAAACTGCATGGTTAAATTGTTTTAAATACACTTATTCCTACCTACAGCTACATTACACACATACAAGCAAAATGTATTCTGTTCAGTACAGGATAGTTTTCTACAGCTTTATTAAGAATTTGCCTTAAAATGTTTTTGCATATCTCCCTACTAAAAATGTAATATCATTTGCACATCATTTTTTAACATGAATTTCGTATTAAATTTGCAATTTTTGAAACACACTGTATAATGTAATGTTAAAAATTAGACCTCCATCAAACTAAACCAAACTGGCAGGCAGATATATGTTTCTTTGCCTTTACTTAAAATTACTGAAGGTTAGTAAAAATTTACTTATGAACTAAACAGAAAATGACAAATAAAATGTATTGCATTGGTAAAGAACGTGTCCTATAATAATATGATTCCATGTATTTACAAGTACTAATAATAAAATAGTTATGTTGTTAATAACAATTTATATTATATTAACTAGCAAAATAGTCTCAAACTCATAACATAATATGTTCACTGAATAATCTCTGTGAACGCAGCTCACTTACAATCAGACAACATACTAATAATAATAATTACATATTAATAAATACGAATAAAGTAAACTTATAATAATATCTCAGTAGAAAAACTATAAAAACCTATCTTAAGATGAAAAAGTCATTTTTGGCTGATTTAAAACTACCTTCTCTGACTGTCAATCTTTCTTCACGAAGACACACATCAATTAACGTATTACGTGAATAATTCTCTCATCAAACCTCATTTTAGCATTTAATAAGCAATTTAAGCAGAAAATAAAATAAATCTCACAGTATAATGTTGGTAATTATAATTAATTTTTGTTTCAAAACAGGATCTATTGATTGTTGATAAAGCGTAGGGCAAATGAATGCAAAAATGATTTTTGAGGACTCTTTCATGTGTGTGCTGCTTAGCAAAATAGCAATAATAGCTTTGGTACAAAAAGTACACAGATTACTTGGTTTTTGATAATAAAAAGCTGGATTTGTATAGGTGGAATTGAGTAAAGTTACATGTAACAATAATTACTAAAATTTGTTGTATTTGTACTGGAAATGAATTGAGATCTGTTTTAGCCCGACAAATTAATAACTTACCTAGGTACATACATTCTCCGAAAAAATCATTCAGCATGACATAAAATATTTCGCAAGACTACTATGTGTTTTGTTTATGTTGTGAAAAATATAAACTACTATTATTCCATGTGTTCCAAATAAAAACACTTTAATCGTGTTGAAATAATACCTCTTCATATTACATTCTATGTAAAACATGCCATTAATTCTATGAATATGCTATAACAAATAAATAAATGCAGTGTGTAATATTATGATATTAAATGCGTTACTATTATTGTATAGCAAAGAATAAACCGCTATGATCTACTAACTAAATACATTATATCTAATTCTAGTATACCATAAATAAATCGTGAACTTTACCTACCTATACATAATACTACTAGTAATAATAATGAATAAATAAATCAACTATAACAATCCGACATAAGTATTATTAATTTAATAATTATCACCCTCAAGGAATAATTGTAATAATCCTAAAACAGCTATATATTACTTAAACACTTACCATGGTATGAAAAGTAGTGTGTAAATCTCTAAATGTAGCTTATACCGACACTGACTTGAAGAAATCTTAATTTCAAACGATGAATCTATGAATTTACCATCTATACCTACCTTAATATTAATATTGTTTTTAGTTTTAGTGTTGTTTTCCTACAATTAATTAATTAGTAATTAAAAAACTAAATTTAGCTCGTAGGATCAACAGTGTAATAATTGTTATAGTTTCTAGGAACTAGTAGGTTTATACATTATACAGGTATCTGAAATAGTTCATAAATGCATACAATAAAGGATGTATGTAATATTATTGTTGTACTTGATTGATGCGTGTAAAAGGCAGGACGAAAGGATTAATGTTAAAATATAAATTAAGGAATTTAATGAATTAGAAAATGCTCTTCAGTTGTCTGTGTTTTTTTCTCAAGAAGTTGTGTACTTGATAGGAAGTAGTTGAACTACTCCAATAAATTTATGGATCGTTCGTGTGTAGTGACGTTATTCTACCTTTACTGTTAATATCTGTTAGCTGTATGTAATAATATTATATGAAACCAAAATGTAAGAAATTATTACTGAATGTTTGAAAAACTACATTTGAGTATCAATTGGTGATGAATATTGAAGACAAGACAAAGATATGATAAACTATAAGACACAAAGCTACTGAAAAATAAATCAGAAAAATAAACGTGAAGTTGATGACGACATAAATAATTGTATCAAAAATCATTTACCTATAATGCACTTATTTAAATCATATTATATCTCTACTTCCTTTAAATTAAGACTCAGTGCAATTGTACAGTACAATTATTAGTGTGCTTGTATCAATGAATTACACCTTCACGTATGACGATACGCCTTACACATCTCCTCCCTTCACCTTCGCAAGCAAGTTTCTTTTTAACTTGTAATCATATGCATTATCATTATTCATGAGAACTTACACACAGATTTTTAATTTCTTTTAGCATTTAGTGCAAATATCAATATAAAGACATGTATCTATTTATCTGCAGTACGTGTTGTTTCAAAATGTATACGCACATAATATGTACAAAATGGATGTGGCTAGTTTTGCTTTTAGATTTACCAAGGACGCTTAGTTTATTGGGATTCTGAAATTATACACCTTCATATTGTTCATATGAGGTTGCATTGCCAATTTAATAAATGCACATGTATTGATTCTTTATTGGAGTACTAAGTTTTATTAATGTTTTGGTGCAATGTGCAATATGCAATACATACCATGACTTGTATAGTGGAGTATTTAGGAGGGCTTAAGGGTATCAATCCCCCCCCCCCCCTAAAATTTTGGACTATACACTAGATGAATTAATTATGTCTTTCCCGAAATGCCAAAAATAAATAAATTTGATATAATTTTTTACCCTAACACTTAACAAATATGTCACCTGGATGTGCCCCTGCCATGACATATTGCGAATATTATAATTATTGTCTATTGCTTACTTTCGTTAGCTCAGTTCAAAATTATTTTTTAAATATCACTAGCAATGGTCACTGCAAATGTTTACTAATAATTCAAATCAAAACTGTTAAATTACAATTTGTAGTAACCAGACCTAGGTCATCATAGAATCTAAATAATGGTATAAACAATATTTAGTAAACAAGTAAATATTGTTGTAGCACTAGTTTGTTATTTACAGATAGTAGGTGTACTAAAAATGTAAAAAAGCAAAGTGAAATAAGAGTTTTGATGGTTATCATTTTCTGTAAAGATACGTATATTATGGGTTCAGCCTAGAGAATTACATGGCTAAGTCAGAGAATTTCACACGAGATTGTTTCCAGTTTCTTGAAGGCACTTAGGTTCCCATTGGGAATTATGCATAAACAAGAAACTTCCATATCATTTACCTATACAAAGCATATATATATAATAATAATTACATTTGCGTTCTCTTTCTGACGAAGGAAGCCTTTCAAACACAACATGGCTGAAATAAATGAAAAGGAGAAACTTTTTTTGATTCAAGTATACTTTTTCTCCTTTTTTCATTCATTTTTATATATAAAAACGTTACCGTATTTAGTTATTACCTATAGATATTACTAATTATGTACACAAAAAGTCCATACATTTAATAATCGTAGGTGTATGTATTTCTAGTTCCGTCAAAATTTGTCGGACCTGCAATTAACGGGCGAATTCAACAGTGATTGGTTTCTGGTGAAATGGCTGCGGGGTAGGCACATTTTATTCAAGGAATGTATAATTATTATTAGTTTGCATTGGTATAATGGAATTGATTTTAAATAGGTAAAAACATTTTTTATTTAAATAAAAAGGTTCGTTCATTCGTGTATAAGTCTAGATCACAATTATATATTTTTCTCTTTATTTAGCGAGGGAGTCAAATCTTGGTCAAGCTGAGACAATGTTACGCACGGTGAGATTGCATTGTTTCTATATACTTTACTTTATTACAATACAAAAATTAATGTGTAGTACAATGTACAAAGAAATTTTTTATAAAAAATACCTGTAGAGTCTAGCTTGGAGAAAAGAGAATGATGTAGATAACATTTTAACATGGACTCCCCCAAAACACATAGTGGAAGAATATCCTTGGGCAATATTAGGGGCTGATAAAGAAGGCTGTCCATGTAATTTTTTATAAAGATTATAAACACATTAAGCTATAAGTTAATCTTCTTTTTTGATGATGAATGTAATTTTTAATCATTGTATCATTCAGTGTTTACATTACCGTATGGGATTTGGGATGTTAGAAAGGCTGTGGAAAGCGGAGACAGAGCCGATTATTTGAAGTATATCGATTATATCTGCGAATATCTCTTAGAAACAATGAGAAAAAACTCTGTGGAATATGGAAAAACTATAACTCAATTTGTAGGTATCTACGACATGGGTCATCTATCTTTCCGACAATTAAGTTCCGTTGCAAGTAAGTATCCAGGGACGGAAAGAATCCCATTAATTAATGTAGAACTACAGAGTTGCCATTTATACTAAAAAATCAGGACCATTTTTCTCGAAATTCGGATGAGAATGCAAAATATGCTCAAAGTATAACTCGTATTAAGTAAAAAATCTCCAAAATACTCAAATCTGGGGTAAAATTAAATAAAAATAACGTCAATTTTTTATTATTTTGCTTCTTCCTTAATTTATTACTATAATATAGAAAAAAAAATTACTTTTTAAACATAGAAATATACAAAATTATAAAATTAATGTATCCATATTCCTATTAAGTTGAAATTTTACATGAAAGACGAGATGCATTCTTTTTTCAGCTGTGGATGCAATATTGGATAGTGTGAGGCGATTTGAAGCAAACTATCCTGAAAGTTTGAAAACCTTTTACGTTATTAATGGTAATTAAAAATTAATTTGATGCTACAAAAAATATACAACTATGTAAATAATTTACTTTAGTATGCACCCAATAATAAATGTACATACAAGTAAATGTTTGTGCTACACTTACAGCTTCTCGCATATTCACAATAATGTACGGTCTTGCGAAACCGTTTCTTTCTGAGAGGACTGTGAAAAAGTTTAGAATACTTTCTTCAGAACCACTTAAGTGGAAAACGGTGCTTTTGCAAAATATTCCAGCAGATCAACTTCCGACATATTTTGGTGGAAATAGCTCTTTTGAATTAAAGGTGCAGAACTGTCTTTAAATTCATTCCTTTTGTACGATATATTATGTATGTACCATAATATATTATATTTTATATACTAGTATCAGTATCTTACAGGCGCGTACCCAGGGGGTGCACGTGCACCCGCCAGAATGCTCAAAAAAATGTAAATTTGCAATAAAAGTTCAATGTGCATCAAAAAATTTCGCGCTAGGTGCTATTATGGACTAAATTGTACCTTATATTCGAATTTTGCTCTCCCAATATTTAATTTCTGTGTACGCGCCTGGTATCTTAAGGGCCCGTTTATAACTATAGAATTAATATAATTTCTTGAAATTATTTAACTACAGTGGTATGAATCAGAAAATAAAATGAGACGATTAAGGAATAGGACCTGCAGTAGTGAGTGTACTGGAGAGGATTATGTTGCTTTGACCGTGGATGCAGGGGAGAAGCTTAACGTGGAACATTTTGTAAAATATCCGAACACAACCATGAGGTTAGCCATTACAAGTTGCAAATTAATTAGTCATTCTTATTTCAAAACGTCAATAATGTGCAAATTATTAAAAAAATCTATTTTGTACAATCTATCATATTACTCTGAATAATATTTTTTTATACATGTACAATTTTTAAATAGTTGGAGTTTTAAAACAGACGAAAATGATATTGGATTTTCATTGCTGTATGAAAACAATGACCATGAGGTCGTTGCTTATAAAAGGGTGAATTCCCATGTAACAACTCAAGATGGATCTACAATATGTGTCAAACCAGGAACATGTAAGCTACTCAATTTATACCTGCCAATTTTATTTTTCAAAAATTTGTAGGTATGTAATTTTCTATATTCAAACATAATGTAAAAGTTGATATGATTTATTGTATGTATATGTAGACATACTGTGCTTTGACAACACATACAGCCGAATGCGTTCTAAGACGTTGTATTACAATGTTCATACCTATTCTCCCCAAGCTGATGAATCAGAAGAAGTCTTAATTTAAGTTTTTCTTTTGTGCAATGTAGTTAATTTAAATGTGAATTGCCTAAAACTTTAGGCTACAAATGAGAATCATATAATTTGTCATGAAAAGTACTAATAAATCTTTAAATGCTGATATTTTATATGATGTAGTAAATCTTGCGCCACCTTCCCCATTGGGGAGAAAAAGGGGAAAGTTTCCTTAATAACTGGGTCACACTGTATATTAGGTAGATACATTTCATAATAACTCTCCTGGTACAATGCGCACTGTAAATTCGGTATAAAAACTTTCAAAATCGTCTCACAGTGATAGTCATTAAAATGTAGTATTTTTAGTTTGCATAGTTTATTTCACTTGAGATTAATTTTGTTTGACAATTACATGAATTCAAATAAATGCAATTAGTAAATTAATGTCGTTATATTCTTTCTTGATAACAACATTATACAATTTATCCCTGAGAAAAATTCCTCACCTAAACGCTTCATCGTGAAATTTTTTGACACTGTGAATGACTTTATATTTTTTAGCTACTTCCGAATCCGGATTTTTGTGCTTTGCAAACTCGATCAGCGGATTTCCAGAAGGTGTAAATATAACTGAAGAGCATAGGGAGCATTTACATTTTTTAGTGCTTTTGTCATCTTTGGATCCAATTACTTGAAGAGAGATCTTTCTCAATTTGATGAACTTGTTGGAGTCTCCTTGACCGATTGAACCACTATCACTGCTAACGGGCACAGAATCATAGATATTTGTCTTGTACCAATCTTGCATGAATTTGAGATTCACATGATTTTGAAATGTAAACGGTACCTGCAATAAATGTACATGAAAAATATTTTAAAATTTTTGAAAAATAAATGTAAAGTTTTTTTGTTTATTTAGCTTTTTAAAAATATTGAACGTTATTTTGACAATTAATATTTTTAATGTCCATACCTTTATTTTACAATCTTTGAATTCTTCTTCCTTCATGTTCATCAGGAATTCTTCATAATATATTCGAAGAAACGCATCAATTTTGCAGTTTATTTCACAGACCGTGTGTTTGGAATTGGGACATATGACATTTATTGTAAAATTAACTGGAATTTGGTTTGGTGGAACCACGTATACTGAATAACCTAATTGTTGTCTTGATCGAAGCACCTGTATTGCTGGACCATCCATTAAATTTGTGATAAACCAACAAAGCTTTAAATTTTCTTCACTGTGATCCGCAATTTGGTACATATTTTTTATAATATTATTACAATCTTGACTAGGGACAGCTTTGACTCTAAGAGTTCTTTCTCCTGTAGGAAATATCAACTGTGGTTTTTGAGGAGGATCTTCATCTTCTGCAGTATTTAATGTGTAATTAATACTTTCTAAAGTTCCCCTGACCTCTACTGCTTCATGGTCTGATACATTTCCTTCAAGTATACATAGTATAAACATTGAAGATTTCAATAATTTGAAAAACAACTCAAAATCCTCTTTTGTGACATCCTCCAATTTATTGGGAGTTTCCAGAATTGATTCTCGGTCCACAAGAATTATTGCTGTTTCGGCAATCCTGTGTTGTAAAATGAACAACCATAATATTACAAGTCATCTTTATTCACTCAAAACCATAAAACTATTTATCATTTATACTAAAAATATTATTTCACTAATAATTTTTCATACCAATATCAATATCATATAGCATTAATGTAATAAAAAAAATTACCACATCAACATTAACGGGTTTCTTAAATACATACTGTAGAGATGTTGTATATATTCCTTTACAACTATAAAATTACTGCTCAGTTCATTCTCGTTCAAAATCTGACTGAATTTCGCTAAAAGGTTTAACATTTTTTCTGGGAATCCAATCATTTGTAATTGGATCATGGAATCATTTGTCCCAAGCCATGTTTGTATTCCAGCCCTTGAAGCCAAAGTAATTTCTTCTTGCATTTTATTGTCCACCTCTAATGCAAGCAAAAGCAATAACCGTTGACTGGTCATTTCAATAAACAACCAATTAATTATTCTTCAACAGTTCAATAGCATTTCATTAGAATTCCAGATGCGAACCATGCGCGTACCCAGGGGGTCGGAGTGCACTTGTACCCTCATAATGCGTTTTGTATCTCAAAAATAGCTTATTTTGTTATACATCACTATGTATGTACTCATTTGTACCTCATATTCGAATTTTGCTCTACAAATAATTAATTTCTGTAAAAAGCCGTGCTTTGCACCCTCAGACCCTGGGTACGCGCCTTATGCTTATTATTACTTTATAAATCCCATACCCTAATATTGTTTCACATCCCTTGGTAAAGAACAACTGCAAAACGTATCGGCACTTTGGCGTTACACAATGAGCTGATATTTTATTTCCTACGAGTACCACGAGAAGTTTGGGTTCTAAAGCTAATAATGAGAAATAGGTAATTATAAACATTAAGTCAAATTAAAAAATTCTGTAAAATGTCAAAAAGTTTCTTTGCTTTTGATTTGTCTTGCCAATGAATTTGGTCTCCGTGTTACGTCGAATGCTGTATCGTTTAGTTAAGAATCGATTTTCATTAGGAAACTCTAATGTGCAGTCTCTAACAGTTGTAATAAATTCTTTTGGAACATTTTCTACAGTGTATTTGTACTTATACATCGCACGTGTCATTATTAGGCTGTTTTCCTTCAATTCTCCTGGTACAAGTTGAACGAACAATGTTTTGAATGGTTTGAGAGACTTAAGGATATCGAACAAAGGTTCGTGAACGAATGATTCTTCAAAACTAAATTGTTCTGTCATGAAATTAGGTCCGGGACCGTTAGTCATCATTCTTCTGGCCACAAAATGGGTATTGGATAAAGGCTCTCCACTTCCACCATAAACATAATCTTTTTCATAACAATATTTGAGTTCTTGCCACAATCTTTCAAAGTACTCCAACGGTGTCTCAAGAAGCATATCAATGTAGTCAAAAATTGTTTGAATTATCTAAGAAAAATAAAAGATCAATTTTCATTGCCATAAAACCTCTAAAATATGTTATCTTTAAAATAACCTCCATAAAGAAAACCTTTTCTATATTCTTCTCTCCTTCTGAGGTCAGCATTATGTATAAAAAAAGCAATGTGCAATACTCATTTTGACATGACTCGTGTTTTGGGGAATAACATAACATTCTCCATATCAAGCCTCTAATTTGCAAAAATAAATCAAAACATGCAAAGCATAAAGCATGCAATACAATTAAAACATCACTATTTACATATCTCATATTAATTTTGTTAGCGTTTCCAAAACCTTTTCATCAAATTGTCGGCTAATGTACCGTGACTCCAATCGCCTATCAAAGCCTCCAAAACGTCTAAAGGTCTTGATTTTTCTCGCCAAACATTAGGACCAAGTCTCCAAATCAACAATATCTAGCCATAATTAAAATCAAAAGCTGAAGAATAGAGATTCAATATTATACGTTCAAATTGAACTATCACACCCATGTCATACTAATTAAATAACTTACACTTCTTTCTCCTTGAGATTTATACAATTTGCAAAACTTGGAATCACAAAAAGGATCGCCATGTTTAGTATAATTCGATTCCTTGTTTTGATACCTTAACCCACTTGGTATTGAGGAAAAGCTTTTTTCGACAAGATTCTGTAGTTCATCCAATGTTTCTGTGCTTTGTACAGCCAATGTCATTTTGTTTGCAACGTAATGTTTTTTGTGAAAGTTGATCAGTTTACTACGAAGTAACTCAATGGAGCCACAACCTTTTAATGTCTCAATGTTACCACAAGGATATTTGCCCAAAGGATGATTTTTTTTCGATACTTCCATTAAAATGTCGTGATATTTGGCTGGTATTCTCATTGTGAACCTAGATTCTAGAAAACAAACATTTTTTTGATTATTCAGTCAAGAAAATATATTAATGTATGTAACGATAATACTAATACAATAATAAAAACTTTTATTATTGTATTTATTACGTCTTTACCATTGTCTACAGCGTGAACTTCATTTTTTATCACCATTTTATCAAATTGAGGCTCGTGGATAGCAGATGCAAGCATATCCATTGCTGGTTCCAGGAAATCAGGATTGATGGCTAATTGGTAGTTCGTCACATCGAAATCTGTATATGCATTTATGTAACTTCCACGGTTCTAAAATGAAATTCGACATAGAATTTGAGTTTCTCACTGAATAATTGATACAGGTGATTGTTAGATAATATAAATGTTATTACTAGAATGTAGTTAAAAAATATCCCATATCCAGGATGTTTTTTGGATCCCTCAAAGGTCATGTGCTCCAAAAAATGAGCAAGTCCTTGACAATCTAGCGGATCATCTCCATTGCCAGCATTCACGAAGAGACTTAAAGCAGCTCGTCCTTGGATAGGAATATTATTGTTTGCTCGTGGACTGGGCAAATTCTCATCCCTGAAAGAAACGGCTGTACATTGGTTATGGACAAAGCTTTGCCGTTGAATGCATCGATAGGCTAAAGGATTGAAAATGCAATTGTTGAGTTGAATACGTAATCAGGACAAAATGGTATAAAGTAAAATATCTACGAAGTACAAAGTAAATGCTGCTCTAATTTAAAAAATTAGTAAAAAACGTTCTTTGTTAATCAATAATTACATTTTTCGTCTAGATTACTATTTGACCAGTTAGGATTATTTTCTAGAAGCGGGTCGTTTATCAAAATGGCTCTTAACCCGTTAGGCAGCACTATGTGTCTGTATGATTTCCTGTCGGAGGGTGAGATATTTGGAGGTGGAATAATTTCTGTCCTTAACCGATGCTTTTTATTAGACGAAGACTGCGAAGACGAAGAATCGTCTTTTGAATCTCCACACCCACGTTTTTTGCCCATTTTTAAGAATTTGTTATTTATCAGGAACCAGAGACTCAGAAGATAAATTACCTACTTTAGTTATAATTCTTACTTCAATTACAGCAAAAACTTTTCTCCTCAATTGTGTTGGATAGAACACTATCTTGTACGTATCTGAGAGATCGAGAGATATTTATTTCTGAAATACCCGTTTCGTGAAAATATGCATCGGTAACTTCTACCTTCTTTAAAAATGGGTCACGCGTTACAAAGTTTCCGAAATTGCAATAAACAGGTTTTAAAATAAATTGTGGCAGTACAAAGAGTAAGAGCTAAAAAATTGTATTAAAGATGATGGCAGCTGTCGTGGGGAATCTGATGGAGATAAGCCTAAAGAAACTACCTACTAATTCAAAACTTCGTAAAAATAATTTGTAATGTGCAATTTTCTATTAATATTTGTAATATAAAAATTGTAATAACTTTATTATTTAATAATTAGAATGAGAAGTTCACAATTGTTAAATAATGTGTTGCTTTAGTAAACTTGCTTAAATACAATAAAAAAAGTCCGCATTATAAAATGTTTATAAATCCTGGATACGTGCTTGCGTACAGTAATAAAGTAAAGTACAAATATTTATTATTGGTGGGGATTCATTTATTTATATTATAATATGAATAACTTATATGAACAATTTATATATGTAATTACATAAAATGCTTGCCAAAAAGACACAGTAAAAACAAAATAGATGAAGAAAATTTGAATAGATTTATGCGGATTTAATTTAATCAATCAATTACTTATAATAATAGTAAGAGAGAATTTTTATTTAGAGATTGGGAAGGAAAGGGAAGTAAAAATACAAACCGATAAAATTTTTCGGAATCACTAGATTAAATCCTAAAATCATGCGGAAGTTAATATTTTTATTTATATTTTCTAAATGGTAAAAATAATATTAATAACGCAAAACGCAAAATAAAGCTATCAATGCGCAGGCACATATCTAGGATTCCAGTATGAGGGTGCTTGGGATTTATTTTCCATCAAATGTTATTATTTTGCACAAATCTACAAGCAGTAATTGATTTTGAGGACGGTAAGATTTCAACATAAGCGATAAATACCAATTATCTCATGTAGTGCAAAAAATTCATCAATTTGGGCCATAATCAACTTAAAAATGAATAAAATTCGCACGTAGCGCGACAAACTTTGCTACTTTTTGTACTTTTGCAACACAATATCCACTTTTTTGAGGTTTTATTTGACACGGTTAAAAAAAGGCAATAATATGTAATGTAAGCTTCTATAATCTGGGGGTGCTTGAACACCCTCAGCACTCTTATTGGATACGTGTCTGATTGTGTAATGTGTAAGTATTTGTATATGTACATATGTATGCATAGCATGAAACATGAATTGTACAATGAATGGTTGTTAATAAATAAGTTCAGAGTAATGAAATAATGAGTGATTGAGATAATAATATAAAGATTTTTGTTCGTTAATAATAATATTAGAACTACTGTAATTCGGTTTTAAAAAATGTGAGATTTTTAAGTTTCATTTTCATATACACAACAGGAAAGGTTGGTAGGTAGGTTGTTCCCTTTCCCTTGTAATATTGATAGACATGCAATTGCACGTCATAGTCACAGAATCTCATTAATTACGATGATATTTTCTGCATCAAGGGTTGCAACTTGCAACTTGCATATATCTACCTAGTATGAGGAAATATTACGTTGTTAGGATGATGCATCCGTTTAAAAACGTATAATTATATCTAAAAACATAAAACACATCAAGTTAATAACTAGCAATTACATAGTTAGTTTAAGTGAGTATTGTAGTACACTGTGTAAGGTAGGTACATATAGACTATAGATATTACACTTAAATTTTATTTCCTATTCTCCAGGAAGATAGACATAGGTACTCAACAAACAGTCCACGCTATCTTTTCACTCATGCGTGCAGTAAAGTAGTATGGAATCATACATACAGACACAGACAGACACAGACAGACCATTAAAGTATAAAAATACACACGTACAAACTTTTTTGTGGGTAATGATTGCATATATTTAAAGTGTGATTATATGTGACTAGCTAACAATACAATGGATGTTTGAAAATAATTCAATAGATTTATCTGTTCATGGAATTTTACAATATGATTATTTTGCTAGTGTGTCAAGAAGTTATAAAATATCAGTTCATTCTATGAAGGTTCCTTCTTTGTAATTACTTTAGACAAGGCTTGTAAAAACTGATGTTTTTCGTTATTTTCTGTGAAAAATGCATAAAGTGGGTTGGTATGATATGCATTACTTCCCAAAGCGAGTTTTTTCATTACACGGCTAAATAAAACGGAAACTCTCCTGTGAGAATCTTTCCAGTCTTTCCAGTATTCTTGGAGGCATCGGATTGAGAAGAAATAAGTTTAATGAATAAATATAAATAAGTCTTTGTTTTTTGTCTTAATTGTTTAATGTTTTAAGTGAGAAAGTTTCAGTCAAGTGAGTTTAATCAACTGTATTCTAAAATCATGGCTGCAATAAACGAAACGGAAAAGTCTTTATTGACTCAGGTATGATTTTCCCTTATTATTTTCAATTGTATGTAACTTGTAATTTGTAAATGTATCATTTCTCGTGTGAGTAAATAAATATGTAGGATTGTATTTATCATCTTGAATTAATTTGACAATTAATAGTTTCGCCAAAATTTGTCGGACTTAAGTTTGTCGGGAGAAAATAACAGTGATTGGTTTCTCGTGAAATGGCTCAGAGGTATTTACTTTACAATATATTACGAGAACAATTTAATATGCATTAAGAGTGGTTAACAGATATCTGGAACAGTACACATTAAATATTAATTTATCCTTTAAAGTAGATATTTTTAAATATTTGTATTTTACTTGTAGCAAGAGAATTAAACCTCGTCCAAGCTGAAGCCATGTTGCGTAAAGTAAGTTAAATATTTAGAAATGGAAAAAGTATAAAAAAGAAATATAAAAACTTGATTAATCTCCTTTAACAATGTTAAAATGATTTTAGAATTTAATTTGGAGGAAAGAAAATGATATGGATAACATTTTTACATGGAAAGCTCCGAAACTTTTGATCGAAGAATTTCCTTGGGCAATTTTCGGAGCGGACAAGGAAGGATGTCCACGTAATTTATAATTAACAAAAATAATTTCCTTCCCCATCATGCACGTTTATTTTTAAACACATTTTGAAATTATATTTATGATTTAGTTGTTACTATACCATATGGACTATGGGATATAAAAAAGGCAGTGGAAGAAGGAGAAAAGTCGGATTATTTGAGATATATTGACACGATCTACGAAAATATGTTAGAAGTCATGAGAAAAAGTTCAGCTAACAACGCGAAAACAATTACTCAATTTGTCGGTGTTTATGATTGTGCTCATCTGAGTTTTCGTCAATTGACCTCTGTGTCAGGTAGGAAAATGTCAATACATATTATTAACTCATTTCTGTATTTTTTTAATTTTTAAAACTCTTTGTTCAATAATATTGAAAATCTATACTGTCAATTTTGATGTTGTTCCTACTTTTAGCCGTGGACGCTATATTGGATGCGGTACGGCGATTTGAAGCCAATTATCCCGAAACGGTGAAAACGCTTTATGTTATCAATGGTATATACAAGTTTCAGCTAGGATTTTATGTACCCTAATCCTGGAATTATTTTTCACGAGTGTGTAATTAATTATGTTACAGCTTCTCGCATATTCACGATTTTATACGGTCTGGTGAAACCCTTTCTTTCTCAAAGGACTTTAGACAAAGTTCGGATCTTTCCATCAAATCCGACGAAATGGAAAGCTGCTCTTTTGAAAAATATTCCTGCAGATCAACTTCCCCCATATTTTGGCGGAAACAGCTCTTTCATCATGAAGGTTGTATTTACATGCATTCACACACATAATTTCCATATAATACCAAAAAAAATATGATTTGACTTACAATGAATTGTGTATATGAATTACAGTGGTATGAATCTGGAACCAAGAATGGAGCTGAAAATGGAAATGGTTTAATTACTGAATCTGTGGAAGAGGATTTCATTGCTGTGACTGTAGAGGCAGGTGAAAAACTGAATGTGGAACATTACATTAAGCATCCAAATACAGCTATGAGGTTAATCAATTAGCGAGAACAATTCTTAAACCAATCTGAAAATGTGTCTCTATTTTAATCAATAATTGACAATTTTAATTTAGTTGGAGTTTTAAGACAGACGGAAATGACATTGGATTCTCATTGCTGTACGAAAATGATGAAGAGATGATTCCATACGAAAGAGTGGAATCCCACATGTCGAAACAAGAAGGGTCTACTACTTGTGTAAAACCAGGAAGATGTAAGTTCTTAATCTGTTTACACTCCGTGTTTTATGACACTTTACAGAATACGGACAAAGATTTTGAAAATGTAATTTCTGTAATTAACAATAATGTAATACACTTTTTAAATGGTTGTACTTGTGTATACTATTCTTTAGATATTCTGAGCTTCGACAACACTTACAGCAGAATGCGTCCCAAGACTCTGTATTACATTGTCAACATTTCTTCTCCTGAAGATGACGATTCGGACGAAATAACCAATTTGTGAAACGACAATTCATTAATGACATGTAATGAGGATTCGACTAATAATATATAAGAATACTAAAAAGAGATTTAAATAAAACAAGAACTTAGTATCATATTTTATGTGTAATTATAATTATAAAGAAGTTTCCACATACATCGTGTGATATATATATTACCTCTATCAGTCAAGGCTGTATTTAGGATTCCATTTCGGGAGGGGCAAAATACCAACATAGTACACAAAAGTGTCAATTATCTCCCGTATCGTAAAAAAATTTCACGTTTTTAGTGAAATAACCTTTTTTAGGATTTCGGTGTGGGCCATTGCCCTAACTCCCTCCTCAATACAGCCTTGCCTATCAGTATATTATTATAGTAATAATATATAATTATAGTTAGTTAGTTATAGTTAAATAATAAATAATTATATAGGTACTTAATCTGCTTTCCTGTAATATCATGTCATGTGTATTAAATGAATCACTATTAGATGATTTGTCTAGTTTTATGTATGATTCACTTATTTTTGTCAGTTTGTATGACTTGTTTGTTAGTTGCACAAATATTGTTGCAAAAGAATGATTCTTCGAAAATGCTCGTATAGGTATAATTGTCTAAAAACATGGATAAAGCGTGTAATAGGCATTTCTTTTGTAATGAATGCATTTATTATTAAAATGACACACAAATAATAGCATTTATAAAATTTGCTTGTATATTGTACATTTAAATTGTATGTGGAGTATAATAACAGGAAATGTAATTTTGTGTTTGTATATGGTTAACTTTTACTATATTCTATTATGTAAATCATAAGCACAGGTAAGTACAAGTAAAATAGTATTAAACATACATAATATACATACAATGTGTATACATCATTACATACTGTAGTATTCAATTGAGTTTATACATTATTAAAAATATATCGGAAAATACAATTACGATTAATATCAATTTGCATTAAACCCTGTATTGTCATAAGATCTCATGTTAGGATTGTATCTTGGCTTTCCACCCCTTGATTTCCCATTTTTCGTATATCCATTGTTATTTACGTTGGGCACCATCATTTGTTGGTTCGGTGGAGGCATGTAAGGATTATGTAAATGAAATTCGGAGGATTTAGGATCAAATTCGTTGTGACTATAGTATTTACTTGCAGTTTCCATTTTCAATTCGCGTCTTGGTGTTTTCTTACTTGATTTACACAATTTCTTACTTATTTTCACAAGAAGTGGATGCACATACTGTTCTTGGTCTTTAGTCAGTCTTGAGGGTCCTGAAATTCACATTCATTTTTAATAGAGAAAAATAAATAAATTCATTGCACAATAAAAAGTATATTTAAATAGATAGCTAGTTCAATTGAATAAATGTAAAGCTCACCTGTTATAAGACTTACTACAGATCCTACAACTACAGTTGTGATCACTCCAATCAAAGGATACAATGCATACGATATAGTATACAATTTATCAGGCCAATCCCTAAGAAATCGCAAAAACCAATTGATATCAGTATTTAGTATTTATCCATTAAATAATTTTGTGTTCATATTGCACATTATATTCTATTGTAAATTACAGATATTCCAAGGACCATGCATATTGTAAGGAACAAGAATTGTCACTTACTCTACGGGTGGCAAAGGTGGTGCAGGATTTTCAAGACGGTAATATAAATCAGTGAGATTTCCAACTTTAGACAATGTTTCATTTGAACAACTATCTATTCCGAACCCGATACCAGGAGACTTTTTGTTGTACAATAAACCTCCTACACTTATCCACAGTGTTACCGTATGAGCCGTAAGCATCCCAATAATCGCCCCCTAAAATCGTTTTTAAACTTGTTTACAACCTATATTAGAATGTGAAATCTATAATTGAATTGTAATGAACACAAATAATTTATTACATATTTATTGACGAATGGAAGTAAGATGCCTAGAATAAAGACTCCCAACAATGGTCCCGAAACAGATCCGTTGACAACAATAGCAGCAGAAAGAACTCCGCCTAAATTACTCGCGACGAAGCCCATGGCTATTGTTACAAGTGCATATACAAAACCTATGACGCAATTAAAAATCTTTATCAGTATCAGTTTTGTATCATGAATCTGTCTAATTTGGCACGCAAAATAATAAATTCATGTGTTTATACATGTATACATGAATTATGCATTTCCACTATAAAAATAAAACAGTTGTATTGTCATAAAGTCATAATGATGCGGTTACTATATACTACTACTGTGTGAGAGAGGCAATACCAATGATTTTCGTAACGAGTCCTTGTTGTCCTTCACTAAGCTCACGGAAAAAACGAATCTTGGTAAAAAAATCCTGCCATGTCACTTTAACAAAAAAACAAGTAAAACAACAATTACACATATATTATTTTTATCCTGTGTACCATGAACCAAATGTCACTTTCGTTTTGAACTCATTTGAATAAAAAAGGTATTCTTATGGATTTAAATACTTTTGTAATTTACGTACCTGCTGCTAGAGAATTTAGACCTGATGACACAGTGCTGTAGCAAAAACAAAAAAGACAAAGAAATATTAACGTTAACAAAATAGGTATAGGTACACAAAATGCAATTTTAAACACAATATAGTGTGCTACTACCTAAATATAGTGGTACCCAATTATTTATATTTTTTTCATAAACCCTCATTATTATTGTCAGCAATGTCAGCTATCAAAGTACATTTTCCTGTAGTAGTGTACATAATAATCGTAAAATATTATGGACTGACGTAATTGCAAAAGTATGTATCCGTATTAGACCTAACAAATAAACATGGTTCGAACGAAAATCTGATGTATAGTTCGTAGTAATTAAATAATGTAATTTTTCTTCACGAGTTTGCGTGAGGATGGTAATTAACTAGATTAAGGCATGCAATGTATTATTCCTCATACAAACTTCAAGTTAACTTCATTTGAGATTTTGTTTTATTTTTTATAGTCTCAAAGTCTCATCTTCATTTATACTAACAACAATCTCGTTTCTGACGAGCTTGCAATTAAACAAGATGAATCATTTTATCATAGACATTGCATTGGTGAAGAGTACTAGAATGTAAGAATATGAATATTACACAGTGTTGAATGAGCATATCGTTGCTTAATTAGGAAAAACAAAAAATGAGAAAATTACCTGAGAGATCCAGAAAACAAACACGCAATGAAAAGTCCCATTAATCCTGAAGTAGGAGAAAGAAATTCTACGACAAAATGTGGAGCTATTTCATCGTTCTTTTTTATAAATCCTAGTGTCAATGGGTCGCATCCTTAATTTAAAAAAATCAATTTTAAAATCTTGTTACATAATAATTGAATTAAATAATGGAACATATTATTCCGGAAACAAACACATCATATACAAGTGCAAATAAATACGGAAATAATTTTCACATAGCGTGTCAAAGAATCCAATGTTAATACTCCGATTTCATGATACGAATGCAATGCGTGATGTTTTTCTCATCATCATCATCATCATAAATATTTTACGTAACTTTGTTTCACAAACAAACTCACAATGTACATATTCCTAACGATTTAAAATAATTCTAATGATATGTTTCATAATCGGAGCTGTATGCAAAATATAATTGTTATAATATTACCTGCGTAATTCGCAAAAATGATGATTCCAGTTAAAACTGCAAGGCTCATAGTAAAGCCAACAAGAGGCGCAGTAAACACAAGGGCACTGTTTATTTGAAACACAATTTTAGGACACGTGCGATAAAGTAATTGTAATTTTTTGCTTCAGATAAAAATACTCATTATGTGATATTATTATAGACATGATTAATATAATAGTAAATTACGTACGCAAAAGCTTTTTTTAACGTAGGCATACTGCAATATCTTTGTACTGTCGTTTGATGACATCCATATGCACTAAGCCAAAACATTCCCATTCCGAAAAATATGTTAAGGGAAGTGTGTCTTGTAAATGGATCCAATGTGAAACTATAGTTTTAAAACAAGGACAATGATTACCTATGTGTACTACCTAAATACATTCTTGGAATAAAGGCAATTTAAAAAAATCGGCATTAAATAAACAAAATAATTTGCATACTCTAAGAAATTGATTCTTCCATGATCATAGGCAATAGTGAAAGCTTTCTCGAATCCTCCAATA